>JBAMBJ010001674.1:0-130328 GCA_037043495.1 Drosophila recens
TATCTTCAGCTTTCCGTCCACTTGTCCGTTTACCTATGAAATCAATGAAATAGCTAAGTTTTTATCTCAAAAACTAGAGGCAATTTGACAAATCTAATATTTTTCGAGTAATCAGCATATCTCTAATCTCATACAGAATTGACTTTAAGCTACCATGCCGCAAAATGACTGTTACCCAGTGTTATTAATAAGTTTAGGCGTGTAAAACATTTTGTAAACAATCATAATTAGCGCTTACATCGATTTATGTTATTTTATTTTCACTATTTAGTGATGAGCTGCGAAAGTAGTACCAAGACCACCACATTCGAGAATGGTCGACTGTAGCCTTTCCCACTAGATTTCATAGGTAAACGGACAAGTGGACGGAAAGCTGAAGATATATGAAAATATATATACTGCACGGTTTGTTCTGCCTACTACATCAAATGGATTGAATATAACCTTTGACACAACATAATAGGCTTTTCTTCTAATTTAAGTTTACCTGAGCTCGATAAATGTTCACAAGGTTTAGTATACTTGCACAATCCATTTCTAGTAGACCTTATTTTTAAATTCTCTATTAATTTAATAGTTTTTTTTTTTGGGAAACATTTTAATTTACTGAAATTCTTTTAACGTGTTTATCAACGAGTATTTTATTATTTGAGGTAAGTGAGAACCTGGTACAAATCGCGACTAATTTTCTTTCATAACTTTAGAAAGACATTTCTGCTTTTCCAGTCATGAACGTAGAACCGGAATCTTCATCTTATAAAAGTGTAGCAAACTACCCCTATGCTAATTTTACACGAGAATATGCAAAAAAACATTACGGTGTGGACGTCATGGAACTTTCGATAAAAGCCGGCAAAGCTTGGAATAAGCTGTCCGATGTCCAGAGAAAAAAATATCAAGTTATGCACGATGCCGATGCACAAGCTCAGCCTCAACCTAATTCAAGCGCTTCGGATGCCTGCTGTTCAAAAAAGCGCCGTTGCCGACCAAAGTCGTCTTGCTCTGCTCCCAAGCCGCGTTGTCCCATGCGTAAGAAGCCGAGATGTGCTCCAAAACCGAGATGTGCAGCAAAACGAGGATGTGCGCGGAAGCCAAGATGCGCGCCAAGGCGTAAGACTTGTCCCAAACCACGGTGCGGGCCAAAGCGTAAGCCTGCATGTAAGCCCAAGTGCCAAAATCCAGGACCCATCACTAATAATGGCTATCTGAATTTTCTCCGTGACTATCGGAGCAAGCATTGCGGTTTGAAGCCCAAGGATCTCGTGATGAAGGGAGCTCGTGCCTGGTGCCGTCTCCCCGAAAGCAAGAAGGATGATTACCGTCGTCAGGTAAGGATCCCAAAAGTTCTTAAATTGCCATCCTAACTATTTCCCATTTCAGGCTTGCAAGGTGACCACTAGTTGCCGACACAAGAGGCGCCGTGTATGCACCACACCGCCCTAGATTTTCGTTAGTGGCATCTCAGCATCAAGTGTGCTCGTACAAAACCTTCTCAATCATCTTTTACAGTCTTGTGTACAGTCCACAAAAAGCCAAACCGAATCAATCGCAGTTCTATTGTAACTAATACCCCAAAGCTAGTCTGAGATATTGCCGGATTTCAAAATGTCATGAATAAAACCACATTTATGTAATGCTTTGTATATTTTATATTGGCTCATATCGTAGGTAACAAAGGAGCCCATATCGCAAAAGACATTTACTTTTGTGTAGTTCACTCTCTTAGACGGCCACTGTCAACATTTTGGCCGATTCGGACTTTTGGTTTTGTTTTGACAGCGCATGGAAGTGGACGAAGAAAAAGGGCAATATCGATCGGAAACCCGCTTTTCTGGATCTACTTTAGAGCAGTGTTTGGCACTAAGCGAATTCCAAAAGGCTTCTGCGTCGTTGCGGGACTTTTTGACGAAACGTGGATCCACTGGTATACACCGCAGACCAAGGATCAGTCCGAAGAAGGCGAAAACGGTCCCACCATCCGGAGAGGTGATGGCCACCGTTATCTGGGATTCACAAGGTGTTATCTTCATTGATTACCTGGAGAAGGGCGAAACGGATTCAGGACCCTATTTGGCAAGGAAAAGGTGCTTTTCCACCGGCTCATACCTCCACCGGGGCCACGGCAAAGTTGGTCGAATTACGATACGATCTGCTGCCTTATTCCACACTATTCACCAGACTTGAAAAAGTCACTCGCTGGGAAGAAATTTGAATCAAATGGGGAGGATGTCGCCGACACGAAGGCCAGCTTAGCAGGTCTCCAAAAAACCTTACTTAAAAATAAAACGTAACTTTTCAAAAAACTTGCGGTTTTTTTTTTTGATACGCTAAGTACTTATCGGATAGTCCTCGTAGTTAAATTCATGTATATTTTGTATTTAAAGGATTCAAATATATTTTAAATAGATTTAAATGATTGTGACAAAATTACTGTTGAGCTATATTTTGAGCGAAAAACATACCCAGTTTTTTTCAAACTGGAAGTTCTAATTAGGCGACTTTAACCACATTTTAGTTAAATTTTATTTTTGAAAACTCAGTAGGCGGTGCTTTCTATTTTGGCTAACTTAACCTTCTCAGCTAAATAATAGTTCAGTATACATTTATAGCCCGTACTTGAAACAACGCATTTTATTAGTACTCAAAGCTTTTTATATTTTTTATACCCTGAGGGGTATATTAAGTTTGTTCAAAAGTATGTAACAGGCAGAAGGAAGCATCTCCGACCCCATAAAGTATATATATTCTTGATCAGCATCAACAGCCGAGTCCGTCTGTCCGTCGGTCCGTGTAAACGAAAGGATCTCAGAGATGGTAAGAGCTAAGACCACCAAATTTGGAATGAAGACTCCCTATAATGTCAGGCAGGACAAGTTTATGTTAAAATTTTGCCCACTGTGAGGGGCGTAATTCATAAAAAACTGACAGCACCTAAGGATGCTAAAATCTGTTTAAGGCTACGCCTTTACTTAATCAATTGAGCTCTGAGTCAAACTTTCCCGCTTTGCGTCACTAAACACCTGCCAGACCTGTACCTTTCCTGCTTCTACATAAATCTTGTCCTGACACGAAAGTGCTTTAAGTAGCATGTGGCGTGCTTTAATAAACATAATTGCTTATCAAAAAAAAAAAAAAAAAATATGGGGTCGGAGATGCTTCCTTCTGCCTGTTAAAAAAATGGAAATAAATTTTGTAAAAAATTGAAATTAAAATGGTTAGTTAAAAATAAAACATTCAATATTTTAAAGCTTTTAAGTGCGGAGATATTTGAAGCATCACTAAATAATAAATAATAATTAAATCTTTAAACGAAAAAACTCCAACTAGATTAAATAAAATAACTATTGGTATTAGTAATATCATTAATATATGTACTTATATACTAATAAGTTTAGAAATTACTTCAAGCTTCATCAGGGGTCAAAAAGTATCACAATTAAAACAAATTATAATATTTATCATGTTGTGAAACAGTTTCTAAGGAAACAATTAGCAATCCATTGACATTAAATTAATTTGTTTGCCTCGAACAAAGCTATAGTTTTTTATTTGTTTGTTCTGTGCACACAGAATATGTTTAAAGTGTTGGTAAATTTGTTATTTGTTATTGTTGTTGAGTCTACAATGAAAGTAGTTAAACGGGGCAGGGGTGGGGTAGGGGTAGGGGTAGGTAAAAGTGCCTAAAGTGCAAAGTAATCGAAATTAGAGAAGTGTTTACCCGAATTGGACCACAAAAGGCGAAACGGCAACTCTAAAATTTATTAGCCTTGCATTTTAAATTGATTACGTTACTAATTTATGCATTTTAATTGCTAATTAATGCAACATATACACACACACACACATACACTGAAATACACACAAAGGCCACGGCTGGATTTATAATTAGCGGTCAAATTTACGGTTTTTATGCGTTTGTCAACACTGGTCTGGCCTTTAAAGCGGAGGCGGTGGCTGCCACGCCCATTTGCAATTTGCATAAGCAAATACGAAATGACCAGTAGGGAGTAGGGGAAGGAGTGGCGGGGAGAGGGCAGCGGTCACAAAGAGCAGTTAATTTTAATACGAACACACAGTATAAAGGCTGCCTCTGTCTCTCTCACTCCCTTTCTCTCTCTCTCTCTCGCTTCTTTGTGTTAGACTGCTGTGTATGTGTGTGTGTGTGTGAGCTTAATGAGCCGTTATTTATTAGCTTGCCGTTTTAATTTATGTGTGCTACAAATTAGACGGGCCTCAGTCTGAAAGCGCTTAAACTATTTGTTATTTTAAATTGAAACCGTTAGCAGACTTGGCCAACAGCACCAGAACCGCCCCCCTCCCCCCTCTTAACACTACTCCGCCCTTTTGGACACGCCTCTGTGCAAAGCAAACAACAACAACAACAACAGCAACGAATTTGCTGTTGCTAATCATTAAACATTTGCCATAGTCTCAATGTATGTACACCACTGGTTAAATTAATAAGTACACTCTTTCTTTTACTATAACAGCTATTGTAAGTCAAGTCTACAAATTTAAAAAATATATTTGGAAAGGTCATCTTGATTCCGTTTGAATGATGCAAAACTTTCCTTAACTCATTAAGTACCCATTGAAATATTCGAATTTTAAAAAAAGGCAACTTTCAAAACTTTTTTCCTCGATTTAAAAAAAAAATGTTGGGATGCAAAAACATTCTTCAAACAATTTTAGGAGTGACTACAAAAAAAAAATTTCATAAATCTTTTCGCTTATATTTTTTGAAAATTGCTTAAAAGGCACTTATTCGTCACTTTTATACAATAAGTACCTTTTAAGCAATAAAAAATTATAAAAAATATAAGCGAAAAGATTTTTGAAAATTTTTTTTTGCAGTCACTCCTAAAATTGTTTGAAATATGTTTTTGCATTCCAACATTTTTTTTTTTAAATCGTTTTAAACGGAATTTAGATGACCTTTTCAAATATATTTTTTAAATTTGAAGACTTGACTTACAATAGCTGTTATAGTAAAAGAAAGTGTGTACTTATTAATTTGGCCAGTATTATATATATGTGTATGTGAGTATATATGTGAGTGTGTGTGTGGCTTTTACTATGTCTGTTTGTCTATGTGTGTATGTGTCAGTCTGCCTGTGTGTGTGTGTGTTTTGCTCAGTGGTTAAGTGAAATTTATTATCAAAATAAATTTTGCTTTTTGCTTTCAAGCATCAGGTGCGAGCGAGACAAATAATACTGAAAAATACATGCACACAATAAAATACAATGTTTGGTATTTAAATGCTGGCATTTAAATAGTTACTCTTTATCGTATTAAATTACTCGATTTGAAAACATCTATATCGAATATTGTAAATTTATTGTTGCAAGGGAAAAGCACAAATGAAATTTGCTTGAAAGCGACAAAGTTTTAATACCCTATATAAATATGAGAGGTGAAGAAGGGTTAGTTCCCTGATTACTTACTTATATTTATAGAGTTTTATAGGGAAATTCCGCCAACTAAGACTTGAGTTTAAGTAAAATAGTTCAATAATCTATATAATTAAAAAAAAAGCCTCCTACTTAATCGCAACAAGATCGGGCAAATAGAACGCTAGTAATGGCTGATTTAAGTTTTCAAGCAATGCAACTGCCTAAGAGTATGCAATACAATCTTTTTTTGTAAGTAACGGGTATCTTATAGGCGAAAACTCGACTATAGCCTTTACCACTTGATATATACTGTATTTTTCTCTATTAATTTAAAGGAAATAAATAATTAAGTGCAATTTCATTAAATATTCTGCTCCAATTTGAGTTCCATGCAATTAGCGCAAGAATAAAGCTAGAGTCTTCTTCTTCTTTCCTTCAAAAAAGCCTTTTTCGCAGTACTAAATAACGTTTAATTTGCATTGTCAGCGATGCAAGAGAAAATTTATAAGGCAAAACTAGTCGAAAAATATGCAAATTAGTTTAAGTACTCGAAAGTGTAGTAGCAAAAAAAGAAAAGAAAGCAAATAGTAGCAGCTGACAAAAAAAGTAGTAGAAAGTTGTGAAAAAGTAGTAGAGCTTGGACCAGGGACACAGCAAACACAGACCAGGGGCAGAGCTGCCGCTGTAAGCCAGCCCAAAACAATGCATAAACACTTTTAAAAAGTTGACGAGTGACGAGTGTGCGCGACTTGAAAATACCCTGTATGTAGAAAGGGTTAAAAGTATAAAAGACATAGGAAATTGTGTTCAGGCCTGTTCAGGTTTTCACTTTTTACTTTTAAGCATTTAGTGATATGCATTTATTAACTTTGAATTTAAACTAAGTGTTTAAAAATTATCGTTTTTCGCTTTATCGGACTTAAACTCATCAACTCAAAGTGATTTCAATCTGCTGAATACTGCCGAAAAGGTATAAGAGCAATTTAAAGAAATTCAATTCCGACAAATCTTATCGAAAGTGAAATTCGGAACAGGCCTGAATATGTTGTAATATCAACTAACTTTTATTTCAGTCTTTGACCTAAAGTTCGTATTTATTTAATTATTTATTTATATTATTAGTTTTAGATTTATCGACAATATTTAATTAACTTTTTGCCGACTGCAAAAAAAGCAGATAATTTACTTAGAGTATAATAAATCTTATAAATCTCATAAATCTTATAAATAATTTGCACGCCGACTAATTATTTTAAATTGTCAAATATTGTTTTTAGTTTTTTGGTATGTTCACAGCGCAGGAAATTCACTGTAAAATTTCATAATTTGTTTTTAGTTTTTAACAAAATTCATTTGAATATATATTTTAATATATTCGACGGTCACTTACTTGCCAGCCTGCATGCCATAAGCGTGCATCCATTTATTGTACAGGGTATTTGCAAGCTCACAACAAAATGAAAATGAAAATGAAACTTAATGCATAGTGTGAGTGCAGTGAACGAGTGAGAGAGTGAAAGAGTGAGTGAGTGAGTGACGGACACGGCGACTGCCTGACAGGCTGTCTGCTGCTCAACAAATACACACACACACAGACACACTCTCACATACACACACACACAGATACATACATATGTATGCCTTGGCGTTTATCTGCGCGTAATGAAGACGTTGCAACTTTTGCACTGAAACTAATTTCAAAAACTGAACAGCGAACGTCGCTTAATGCATATGTATGTATGTACGTGTGTGTATGTGTGGCACTGAATATGAGTATGTATGAGCTTGTGGGCGGAGCGGGGGGCGTGGCACTGCCTGTGAGTTGTACAACATAAATTAAAATGTTAGCTAAAAGTTTTGCCGCTAAAATGGCGCAAAGCGAAAATCACAAGCGTGTGAGTGTGCGTATGTGTGTGTGTGTGTGTATTGTATGTGTGTATAAGTGGGAATATGTTGTGTGTGTGTGAGTATGTTGTGTGTGAGTACTCCAAGCAGTCAGTGTAAATGACACTTAACACAATTAAATAAGCATTTAAAGTTGTACACACTCACACACACTCACATACAGTTGCTTAAATTACTTAAGTGCTGTGCGCGCAATTACACACACACACAGAGTGCCCTCTCTCTCTGTCTCTGTCTGTCTTTCGCTATTTTGCTCTCTGTCTCTCTGGCTGCATATTAAATTAATGGCATGCCAAAAAGTATGCTACAAAATAAGCGCACAGCCCAAAAAGTGCTGACTGCCACAAAGCGCAGGCAACAAACACACACACACACATATTGAGACACTCACACTTAGACACACTCACAGACACACACACTCACACACACACACATGCATAGGAATACAAAAGCAATTGCAATGTGTGCACAATCAAAATTAAAGCCGCCCCTCAACTGGCAAAACACACAACAAATCCTCTCCTCCTCGCCCCTCAACTGCCACGCCCCCTGCCACACTCTCTGCTTTCGCCCCCTTTCTCTCTCACTCTCTGATCCTCTCTTTCTCTAGTGCTGGCCAGTTAAAGATTTATGCGCTCGTTAAGGGCAGTTTCATGTCAGTTTTTATGTGTCATGCGGTCGCCTCTCGCCTCCTCCTACTTTACATCACTTGCAACAACAACAACAACAATAACAACAACTACAACAACAACAACAACAACAATAATAACAACAACAACAACCAGTTATTGCTAGTCTCATTGTTGTTGTTGTCATGCAAAATTCAAAATGCTCATCATAAAATGCCTAAGCATTTGCCATAAAAAAAAAAGCTCAAAACTTTTTTTTGCCTTTAATTTAAACACTAAAAATAGCAATAAAAGTTGCAACTTCAATTGGCATGTGGGGCACATGCGGGCAGGTGGTGGGGGAAGGTGGGTGAAGAGTGGGGCATGCCACATAAACTTTATGCTAGCAAAACCTTAAGAACTTGTGTCCAGTCATAAACTAAGCGAATTATTAAATCAGTATTTATATGAGTACACGCATAAGTTTTACTGCAGCCACATTTCCCCCTAACGTCCCTACAACTTCCCCCCTTACTGCCACCCACCTTCCCCCTTCGTCCTTTCCACTTCTCCCTTCCCCTTGCCCCTTTCTCACTTCTCCCTACCATCCATGGCAAACAGTTTGTACAGACAAAGTGTTATGGCTGTTAAAATACTCCTTCATTAGCATTAGCATTAGCATTAGCATTAGCATTAGCATTAGCATTAGCATTAGCATTAGCATTAGCATTAGCATTAGCATTAGCATTAGCATTAGCATTAGCATTAGCATTAGCATTAGCATTAGCATTAGCATTAGCATTAGCATTAGCATTAGCATTAGCATTAGCATTAGCATTAGCATTAGCATTAGCATTAGCATTAGCATTAGCATTAGCATTAGCATTAGCATTAGCATTAGCATTAGCATTAGCATTAGCATTAGCATTAGCATTAGCATTAGCATTAGCATTAGCATTAGCATTAGCATTAGCATTAGCATTAGCATTAGCATTAGCATTAGCATTAGCATTAGCATTAAATTAACATTAACATTAACATAACCATTAACATTAACATTAACATTAACATTAACATTAACATTAACATTAACATTAACATTAACATTAACATTAACATTAGTATTAGCTCACATAGGACACTTCACTCTCCTTATCATGAGTTAAGTCAGAAAATTTCTTCATAATTTGTTACTTATAATACAAGAAAATCATAATATACACGCAAAATAGTATAACAAAGAAAAACTGCTGCAACTACCGGTAGCTAAACATAAATAAAAGCCAAAAAAAAAGTAAATAAATAAAGACAGGAAAACAAGAAGAAGAAACGGCGCAAAAAGAAGTCTAAAAAAGAAAAGACGAAAATAAATGGCGTGTATAAAAACGGGCAAAATGAACGTAAATAAGCAACAAAACATGCAGCAAAGGTGCGATGCGAATTTCTGGCAATGGCAATGGATGAATGGCCATGGGTGTGCCAAGAGGGGGCAAAGGGGAGAGGGGGAACTGGGAGGGAGGTGGAGGTGGAAGCGTAGCAAAAGCCAAGCGCCAAAAACAGCTGAAAACTCTGTGCAAACATTTTATGGCACTTTTGGTTTATTTTATTCAGCTGCTGCTTCAAGAGCTGCAAGTTGCTGTGCGGTTCATTGCACATACATATATGTACACACACACACAGACACAACAAACACACACACACACACACACATACAGAGCAAAAACTGTTGACAATCTTTGCCAACTTGTGTTGCCTCTAAAGATTTTTGCACGTTGTTCTCTCATTGTTGTTGTCGTTGTTGTTGTTATTGTTGTTGTTGCCTTCAACGTGCTGGCTGCCACATTTTCAGATGCTCTTCTTCTTCCTCCACTTCCGCTTCTTCCTCTACTTATTTAACATCACGCACCATCACCGGAAATCGATCTCATCACTTATGCAAAATGTGACGCAGTTAGTTGTGCAAAATTTATACACGTAAAAGCAGCACACACACACACACACACACACACACATACAGTGGCAACATTGTATAGCCCATTTCAAAACTGAAAGCATTGGCAGCAAACGACAACAACAACAACAACTACAACAATAACTACAACACGAAGAAGCAACTTTATAATAACGTCAGATTTACGCAGAAAACTGAAACTAGTGGAAAATGGCTGCAGTCGAGCAAACTCGACTGTGAGAGACTCTGCACTTATTCTGTAAAAGAAAGTTAACAAATTTTAAATAAGACTTAAAGTCGTTTAAATATAATATTGAACATAAGATCTAATAATTATAGCTCAATAACTAGAGCAGTGCTTTTTTTTATTCATACGTACACATATTTACTGAAGTCTGTCACGTCTTTTTCTATTTTTCTGCTACGCACAATTCGCTTTTAACAAATTGAATAGACCCTTTGCACTTTTAAGAGTGCAGAGTCTAAAAACTGCAACCGAAACTCCAACTCCAACTCAAAACTGAAACTGAAACTTGTCTGCGTATTTATTTCTTTATTTGCAGACATTTTTTTATGGCGAGCGCTACAAAGTAGGCAACACTTTTTTGCACTCAGCAACTTTGCCTTCGTTGTCGCTGCAGAAAATTGCACAGCACTGAACAAAACAAACTTGAAAAGCCGCCGTTGCTTTCGTCCACAACTAACTCACTTTCTCTCTCTCTCTCTCACTCTCTCTCTCTCTTTCTCTCTCTCTCACTGTCTCGTTTGCCTTGGCAATCGTTTTCAAACCTAATCTTTCGCATTATTCTTTTGATCGAAACTATCGATAACAGAGTTTCTTGCTTTTTGATTGAAACATTTTGTAAGATTTTCTCTTGTGCGAGCGAAAAGCTTGAAAAGTTTTGATTGAAAACTAAAAAGATTTGTTAAAAACAATTGAAATATTGAAGCTAAAAAAAAGATTCGTTAAAATCAGTTTTAAAATATTCCTTAAAACAGTATAGATTGATTGGTTTGATTACTTGATTTCCTTTTTGTTCTCTCTTTCGTAAACGTTTTGTTGATCTACATATATCTCTCGCTATATTTTAATCTGTATCTTTTACCTTCTTTTATGTCTATCACTTTATATTTTTCTTCATGTTTCTTTAACTTTTTAAACCTCTTTTTTATTTACATGATTTCCTCTTTGCCCTCTTTTTCGTTAACGTTTGGATTGTCACACATCTTCAGCTATAAAGTAGATGTCTTTGTAACTCCATAAACATATTTATTCGCATCGAATCAGATTCAATCTGCAAATTCCACCTGCTGAGCTTTGACGTGAACTAAAGTGACAAAATAAAAGCTAGAATCTAGAATAAAGCTATATCAAAAATGCAAGATACTTGTTGGCTTATATCTATGCAAAAGACCAGCAAAGAAAGTAAAGGAATAAGCTAGAAAAATCAAATATAATGCAAAATATTTATATATCATGGCAACCAAAAAGGTAAATAGAAGAGAAAAATATGGAGAAGGGAAAGATTAAGAAATGTGGAAAAGATGGAAAAAAGAAGCAATGGAGATGCCACCTGCTGTTGCAAGTGGAAACAGCAGCTGAAGGTGCAGCTGCCTTTGACTTGTGGCAGTCACCCAAACGTGCCACATGCCACAGTTCCACTTGCCACTTGCCACACAGCTGCCTGCTGCCTGCAACATTCGATGTGCGTGTCAGCTACAGTTGCCAGTCTCCAGTTGCCAGTTGCCAAAAATGTGGAAGCAGCTTAACTCACAGACAGTTGCCCCAGTTGCCCCAAATGCCACACCAACCAATCCCATTCTCCCCTCTCCTCTCTCTTCCCTTTCTGTGCCACAATCCATGCCACATCATTGTCACTCGGTCATGCCCCGCGTAAAGAAACTTCTTCTTCGTCTTTCATTTTCTTCTTCTCCACCTTCTTCTCCATCGCCTTCTTCTTCTTCTGTCACTGTTGTTGCTTTTACTTTTGGAAATTGTATGCAAGATTTATTAAGATTTAAAAGCTTTTATGTGTGTCGCTGTCAATTGTTGCCAGTGTTGACATTTTAGCCATTTTATAGCTCAAATTGGCTATTTTATAATTGCCTTAAATCCTATCATATGCATACAAAATTTGATTCCTTTTACAGATTGCCAAATGACATTAAAACACATTTTTAAAATGCATTTTAAGCTTTCATGATTCGAAAACTTTTGTTAATTTGGTCAAATAGATTTGAAACTATTTGATATCTAGACTTGGCTAGTTTATATTTGGCAAAAAACGGACTATTTTCAAAAATAATTTTGGCATTTTGTTACATTTTTTAAAAAATAATTTAATTTTAAAATATTTATTTACACGAAGTCTGTCAAAAAAATCAGTTTTTAAAAAAATAAAATTTTTAAATTGCTTTTTATGATATCATAATAGAAAAAATATTCGAAAATTAGCAATTTAGCATTTCTAAAAAATCATAAATCATTTAAAATCAAAAAAATAATATAATTTATAAGATTTAATTCCAAAATAGATTGGTATTTTTAATCTAAGCCAATAATTTGTATTTTTATATTTAAAACTAAAGTGTTTAGAAAAATTATTTTAGCTTTATTGCACTTGAAATTCGGACAGCACAACTGTGAAAAGCAGCAGAGAAAAGAGAAAGGGCGAGAGAGCGAGAGAGAGAGATATCAGTTCAACTTTGTATGCATTTCTGCACAATTTCGAACATTTTTCGACAATATTTTTACAAGACACTAAT
This sequence comes from Drosophila recens, assembly GCA_037043495.1. Classification (NCBI taxonomy): domain Eukaryota; kingdom Metazoa; phylum Arthropoda; class Insecta; order Diptera; family Drosophilidae; genus Drosophila; species Drosophila recens. The sequence continues at coordinate 12,625 of JBAMBJ010001674.1, forward strand.
TGAAAAAAACCAAACAAACGAAATTGCGCTATCTGCTATCGTTCGCCACATGGCAACATGGCGTATACGCAATGCCAGCGGGTGTCACTCATACGCACTGTATGGCAAATAATTAGTTATAAGCCCACTCTCTGTGTGTATATATTGTATACAAGTGTGTGTGTGTGTGTGTGAGTGTGTGTGGCCATGTGAAATTGTATTGTTTCCGTGCTCTGATTGGTTTTTGGTTTTCTGGTTTTTAGTATTTTCGGTCTGCTGCTGCTGCGTTGAATGGCAAGGAATTATTCAAAATATTCGTAACTACAGTAAATGCATGCCAAAGACTTCACTTTGTGACTGCCTGCCATATACCCTGCAATCGAAAAACAATTAAAAAAAATGGGGTAATATAATGAAAAAAATATTAAATTTTCTTTAAGCTTCAACGAAACGTTTTACTGCTTTACACTGAAAAAATTAAGTTAAAGCATATTCGAACTGTCACATCGTTGCAGTTGGCGACGTAAAGAGAGCAGAGCATTCGTTGCTGTGTATGATTAAAGTCTAGCGCCGTCTCAGTCTCTCCTCATTGAACGCAGATCAGCGACTGACATCAGAAAGCATCAGTTGATCAGATGCTTCGTGAGAGAATAAAAAGCCGAGCTCTAAATAAACAGCTTCGTACAGGGTATCTGCTAGTTGAGTGTTGCTGCACCATTAAATGTCATTCTTATTTGCTGTGCCCTCTATAATAAAAGTCAAAGCTAAATTAGTTTTTATTACAGACATTGGTTATTGGAGCTTCAAATTTGTGCTGAACTGAAAACGAGGCAGCAATTTGTAGAGGAAAGAATTCCTGTTTAGTCTCTTGTGGTTTTTAAAGAGGTTGAAAGAGGTTGAAGTTTGTTTGGTAAGAGTTGAATACAAATTTATTTATTAAACTTTATAAGAGTTTATGCTAAAGAAATTCTATAGAAAGAGAAATTTTTATTGAAGACAAAATAAATACCATATAAGTAGTACATGGGTTCAAAAGTAATGATTCTTATTTAAAAATGTGCATAAATGATTTTTTTGACTAAATATAAAGCCAAAATTATAAGATGTATTTGGAAAAAAAAATGAGAAGGAAAAATTTGAGAAATTTTAAATCAAAAATTTTTTAGGAGAAAATAAATACTATTTTGTCATACCATTTAATTAAAGGTACATATCTATTTAAAAAAGAAAAAAGAAGATAAATCTCTTATTATTAACAAAATTTCAAGTATGAAAATAAATTAAGTACTTTACTATTTTAAGTGAAGAACTAAATTAATTCTGTTTTATTATTAAAACTTCTGTTTCATGCATTTTTTTTTTATTCTTAATTTGGTATCTTTAAATTTTATACTTGTTCATTTTGCCGAAGATTTTGTTATTTTAACACTTTCGCATTTGAATGAAGAGTACTAAAAATTTACAAGGATGTTTCTTCTTTGTGTTGTTGTTACCACAACATCAACATGCTAAACCAATTAGTTGCTGTTGATGTTGCTTTAAGTGCGAAATATTTTATTGACAAACGGTGTGTAAAGATAAAATGGGCGACTAATGCGTAGCGAGTAGGGAGTAGCGAGTAACGAGTAATAACAAGTAACGAGTAATTACGAGTAACGAGTTATGACGAGTAGCGGCTAGGCGTAACGAGTGACGAGTAATGCGTAGCGAATAACAAGTAGCGAGTGAAACGTAGCGAGTAACAAGTAGTATTAATACGTTGCGAGTAACGAGTAGCGAGTAATAAGGAGCAAGTAACGAGTCGCAAGTAACGGGTAGCAAGTGATGAGTAGCGAGTGACGACTAGCGAGTGACGAGTAGCGAGTAATGAGCTATAATGAGTAGCGAGTAAAGTGTATCGAGTGACGAGTAATGCGAGCGAGTGCCGAGAAGCAAGTAGCGAGTAACAAGTAACGATTAGCGAGTAGCAAGTAACGAGTGACGAGTAGCCAGTAACGAGTAGAATTAATGAACATTTGCAAACTTATTTAAATGATGTGCTCACGTTTTGGCAACGCGGCAACTTTGAGTGCAACTGTTGCGGCCACTTAGTTGTGGCAGCAACACACACTACACACTACACACACACACACCCACATACACTTACAAGTACATACACTCACTATGTGTGAGTGTGTGCTTGTGCTTAAATTGAAATTTAAATGAATATGCGACACGTGAATGTGCGGGATCATAAAAATGTCGCTGCTGCAGTTGCTGCGCCAAAAACGTTGCAGCAAACAACGTCATGGCACACACACGCACACACACACACACACACACTCTCCCACCCTTTTACATACACACACTCACACACAATCACAAGGGAGCAATGTCATCAGTTTTAAGCTGTGCATTTTCTTTCTGTTTTCTCATTTTCATTCATTTTGCTTACATAATTTTGTTGCCTACTTTGCAGCGCGACGCTTGAGAGAACCATAAGACAAAGTGTGTGTGTGAAATGTATATATGTATATGTTTGTGAGTGTGTTTGTATGTATATAAATCTTGCCTATGCCTATGCGACGCTCGCTTCAGTCAATCAGGTCACCGTCTTGCCTTTGTGCCACACACAGCCCCGAGGCATGCAACACACACACACACACACACAACGTCAGTCAAATGTCGCACACACACATAAACATGCAAGGGCAGTTCAATTTTCAACTAAATTTAACCAAATTACAATCATTTTCAGCCTCAATTACTCCTGTAATTACAAAATTACTTAAAAATATATATATACAGTTAAACCTCGATAAATCGAATTTCACTCGAGCAAAATGGGTGACAGTAAAGCTAATAAACTTAAATAACTCTATAAGTCGAAAGCCTCCATAACTCGAACCTCTTCTTTGGCTAATGTAATTATATGCATTCGAACTTTCCTAACTTAAATCACCATTATACACAGAAAAAGTTCGACTTATTGAGACTTTGACTTATGAAATTATTGTTTTTAAGTCTCTGAAAAGAAACTAAAATTTCATTCATTCATAAAAACATTTCCAATCGCAAATATTTGTTGTTAATTTCAACAAAAACAAATTCCAGTTTGTTCAAGACCTGTCAATATTCTCAGTAATTGGTTTTTTGGTTCTTTTGTTGTATCCTGAAGAAGTTCCCGATTCAAATGACATCAACATTTATTTTCTATTTTTTAATATAATGAAAACTGTTTTAAATTTTTTTCGGTCTTCTTTCGAATTTTTCAACTAATAAGATTAAATATTTTTTTAACCGATAAACATTACGAACATCTTTCCGATATCAATTTCACAAGCATAATTAACTGTTGATGCAATATTCTATCATATTTCATCACTATATGTTAATAAACATACACTTATGGACGAAATAATAGGTGCACTCTTTCTTTTACTATAACAGCTATTGTAAGTCAAGTCTTTAAATTTAAAAAATATATTTGGAAAGGTCATCTAAATTCCGTTTAATGATGCATAACTTTCCCTAGCCCATTAAATACCCATTGAAATATTCGAATTTTAAAAAATGTCAATTTTCAAATTCTTTTCCTCAATTTTTTCCAGAAAATTTGTTGATGCAAATAAATTCTTGAAACAATTTTAGAAACAATTTTCAAACATATTTTTGCTAGTTTTTTTTATAATTTTTTGAAAATCCTAAAAATTACTATTTTAACCCTTTTATCCTTACTATACAAATTATAAAAACTACTGGCAAAAAAAATTTTCAAAAAATTTTCTTCAGTCACTCTAAGAATTGTTTGAAGAAGCTTTCTGCATCAAAATATTCTTCGGAAAAAATCGAGGAAAAAAGTTGAACAATTTACTATTTTTAAAGTTTAAAATTTTCAATGGGTTCTTAATGGGTTAAAGAGATTTTTGCATTATAAGAACGTGAACGCATTAAAACATCTTTATTATACGCAAATTTGACGAATTTATGCTGTATGAAGACATTAGTGGTTCACTGTATATACAAAAAGATAAAATTCTACTCAATCAATTCCAATTCAAATTCCGAATTACTTGCCTAATAACAATCTCTACACTTACAATTACTTATGCAATTATTTAAGTAATTAAATGGTAATTACGTAATAATTTCGGCATATTCCATAGCATACTTTTCAAGCGACACTCGCAAAATTGCCACAAAAGGTCAACGCTGCAGAAAAGCAAACAAAATGGCGTCGCCGCAGCATTTAGCGGCCATTTTTCTGGGTTTTCTTTTCGTTTTCGTTTTTTTGTTGTTGTTATATTTTTTAAGCACAATTTCCGTTTATTTTTATTTTTACTTGTTTGCTTGAACACAATTTGAAAATGTGCTTACAATTAAATATTAAAATTGCATTTGCAGGTGGGAGTGTGTGCGTGTGTGAGAGAGTGTATGTGTGTGTGTGTGTGTGTTAGCCTGCTTTAAGTGCGGTCAATTTTCAGTAATTTGCGTGCGGTTTTGATGTTGCCTCATTTTAGCAAATGTTTTTAAATTATTCAGCGCCTGCTTGAGACAATTTTCCAAATTTCCCTTAACCCCGCCAACCGCTTTTCCACTCTCCCTTTCCACCAAAAAGTAGGCCATATATGAATATCCGTGTGCGTGTGTGTATGTGTGTGTGCTTTGTGTGTGACATTTAACTCAATGACCCGCAGATTTGACGCCCTTTTTTTTGGTGCGTGTTTTGTGTTTTGTCATTTGCGGTTGGATGATTGAAATTTTAAATATTTATATTAAGGCTGTAAAACCTGTTGTTATCCTCATAATCATTATCATCATTATTTGCATTATTTTAAGATGGTATTTTGCAAAAGTTAGCAAAATATTAATGGGCTTAAAAAATCGGAAAATTAGTGAAACAAATTAAAAAAATTAATAAAAATATAAAGAAAAATTGTTGTTGGTTTAAAGGATTTTTTAATTATGGGTTAAAATATCAAATTAAATTTAAATTTATTTTTGATGTATTTTTTAATATTTTTTAGCAACTTAAAATATTAAAGTCTACCGAAAATATTGTGATAATCTAGAAATCAGCTATATTTCTACTTCTATACTAAACTAATATTTTCTATCCATACGAGTATTACAAAAATGCAACTCCCTTGTTATGAAATTTAAGAAATATTTAATGCATTAATAATGCATTATTCGTTGGCATTGAAAAGAGCACAGTGGCCAAAGTTATGCGCATAAATTAATTGATTTAATGGCATAAAACAAATTAAAATAACGTAATAATACGCACACCAATATAGAGACATGCATTCCAAATTAATGTATAGTGTTTGTCCAGTTGGAAATGGATATATACATATGTGTGTGTATTTGTATTTGTATTTGTACTTGTATTTACCCCAGCAGGTGCCCTTTGCTGTATGTGATGAACGGGAATGTGACGAACGCCCGTGGCTTTGGCCAAATTGCAAATTGCAATGTGTTCGCTTAATCAAAGCGTGGCGAGACACGACACCATATTGTTAATTACTTATTACTATGAGATACACTTAATGTGCAAGGGGGTGTATTCAATTTGATAACCATTTCAAAAGGAATTCATTTTAAAAGACAAGTTGAACAGAAGTCAACTCTGTTATAAATATTTATAAATATTTAACTTTAAAGAAATTATTTATTATTTTATTATTTTTATTGTTAAATGTGACTATGGGATACATACTATATGTTCATTCTACAGAACAGGGGTATATTGACAAATTGAACAGAAATCAACTCGTTGATATATTTAATTTTAATTAAAAACATTTGAAAATTGTAAATGTTTCAGTTTTTGTTAAATATTTTTACACAATTTATATTTTTAATTAAACTATGAGTTACATTCTAAAATATGATAGCAACTTTCAAAAGAATTCTTTAGATTCACAAGTTGAAAAGAAATCAATCTGTTTCTATTTAATAAATAGTTTACATTTTGATTAATTAAATTTGATTAAAATTAATTATCAAGATTCTCTTTTTTCCCGGATACCCCATTCTAAGATAAAAAAAGGTTTGAACAATTTTTGTCCCCCACAAGAAGAGAATTCTATACAAATTACAGCTCAGGAATTGGAAAAAATATTAAAAATTCAAATTCAATAAGTTTTTTAAAATTTCACAAATTAAATAAAATTAAACCATCTTCCAAATTTGAGACAATTGGTTTGAAATATAAATATTAAGTAAATAATTAAAGTTGTCCGAATTATTTGCAAAGGAACTTTAGGAACTTTACAAATTTCACAATTTATTTAAGAGCTTTGAGTTCAAATAGTGCATTGGAAAAATCAGACTTCAATTTGAGAAAAATTCGAATTTCAACTAGTACGATTTGGCTTGAGATTGTTGGACTATACATCTCAAATTAAATGAATTAAATTATCTATTAAATTCCTTATCCACAAAGAGTATTTCATCAACGACAAAGCAATATTAATAAACTTTTCTCGGATTGTTTTTGCTGCTGTTATTGTTGTTGTTTCTGTTGCTGTTTCTTCTTGGGCGGAAACGGAAATGTCAGCCGCCATTTTGTATATAGTTTTGGCAGTTGTTGGTGTTGGTGTTGCGCATCTTTTGGCGCCGCACTTTGATTAATTGTTTGATATTTATGAAATTGTTGAGCGTCCGCTAATTGCCAGCATTAATTTCACACACACGCACACACACACACACACACATGCACACACACACACACACACTGATAGATAGAGATGTTGCAATTGCAGCTCGTAACGTCATTCAATTAATTAAAATTTAATATTTATGAAGCTGTCACACGATTGTGAAAAATTGCGCAATTATGTTAATTTATCCGAGGTGGGAATTTGAGCCACTGACCCTAAAACTCAATCATACAGCAGTGTTGCCTTTATAGCTATTTTATAGCTAAAGTTTGCCTTTTCAAGAAATGCTATTAACAAAAAAATTTATCTATTTTCGAAAAATTCTAAGTTAAATAAATTTAATTCAATTCAAACTTCGGTTTTTGATGCATAAAAAAAAAAAAATTTCAGTTATTATGTATTTCCAATTTTTATAATAAAACGTGAAAACAGTTTTTTTTTAATTTTTATTTTAACATTTGCAAAAATTTTTAAAAAAGATTTTAAAAGCATGTTTTATTTTCAATTTTTTTTATAAAAATTTATAAAACAAGTTACAAAATAATTTATTTTTTTTGTCAGTAAATTAGCTATGCATTTTGGGCCTTACAGTTCTGACAACACTATCACACACATATATACACACACACACACACCGATACACATACATAAATATACTGATGGCAGTTGACAGATGAAGCTGACGTCCTAACGCCTTTTGGGACGCCTGCAACTCTCTTAACACCAAGCTCGCATGCTCTTTCTCTCTCTCTACTACTCTCTTCCTCTCACTCTCTCTCTGTCTCACTCTTTTAGTGCAAAATTAGCTCTCTAAGCACGGCAATACTCAGCTTTATTGGACGCTTTTGGGCTGTTGTCTGTCAATTTGTTGGCGCTGCCAATCCCCGTGGACACTTTGTTGCCTGTTGGCTGATTGCGTAATGTACACACACACACACATGCCCCAGAGGACACACATACATATGTACACTCATGGACAAAAAAATTGTTGCACTCTTTCTTTTACTATGTATAACAGCTATTGTAAGTCAAGTCATCAAATTTAAAAAATATGTTTGGAAAGGTCATCTAAATTCCGTTTGAATGATGCATAACTTTCCTTAGCCCATTAAGTACCCATTGAAATATTCGAATTTTAAAAAAGGTCAACTTTTAAAACTTTTTTTCTCGATTTTTTCCAATATATTTTTTAATGCAAAATAATTCTTGAAACAATTCTAATAGTGACTGCAAAAAAAAATTGTTGCTAGTATTTTTTATAATATTTTTAAAATGGCTAAAAAGCCACTTTTTGCGTGAAAAGTAGAAAAAAGGGGTTAAAATCGTAATTTTTAGGATTTTCAAAAAATTATAAAAAATATAAGCAAAAATATTTTTGAAAATTTGTTTATGCAGTCACTCCTAAAATTGTTTGAAAAATGTTTTTGCATCCCAACATTTTTTGAAAAAAATCGAGCAAAAACGTTTTAAAAGTTGACTTTTTTAGAATTCGAATATTTCAATGGGTGCTTAATGGGTTAAGGAAAGTTATGCATCATTCAAACGGAATTTATATGAACTTTCCAAATATATTTTTTAAGTTTGAAGACTTGACTTACAATAGCTGTTATAGTAAAAGAAAGAGTGCACCTATTATTTTGTCCATGAGTGTACTTGTGTGTGTCTGTGCATTAATGAACAATTTATGAAACATTTAAGACTTTCGCTCTCGCTCTCTCAGTTTCTCTCTGTGGAATTCGCAAGATGAAATCACATTAGTTTTAAGCAGCAACAACATTACGAAATCATCAGCAATGTCATTGTTATTGTATTATTGTTGTACAAGCGTTTATTACATATTATTCATACTCCATCTTCTATCTCTATCTCTCGCTCTATTGTCATCTCTTACGGCTATCATATTCAATTTGCTTTTGCCATCGATGCATATGAAAATTACATCAGTTTTCAGTGAAAACTCTGTGTGTGCAAATATGAATATCTAATGGCCAAATAGTAGGACATGCATAGACATGCAACGACATGCACAGACATGTCCAAAAACTTGGCCAATGAAATTTGCATCACATGTACAAGTATTTTCGTGCGGATTATCTTCCTTCCCTTTTCTGCCTCTCTTTTCATGTATGTTGACTTTAAATGCCGCATTCTGCTATCTCCCTCTCTCTCACACTCTGCCTCTTTCTCCCTCTCACTTTCTTTGTCTCCGTCTTGTTATTAGCTTGTTTGACAATTCTCAGAAGCATTTCTAGTGTCTTTGGATTTAGTGGCAACTCTGGCTTATTCGCATTTCCCCAATTGATATTTTTTTATTTAGATTGTTTCGAACTGTTCAAAATGTCCCAAAGTGTAAAAATAGATGCAGAAAATTGGGCATGTAATGGTTTTGTTATGTGATTGAGTCGCAGTCTTGAAGTTAGCTTAAGCTACTGTTAACTTAACAGACAGTGGAGGTCTGTTAACAAGCTGACAGTGTGTTAAATCACTTACATCTTAACATTGTGTTGAGTCACTTTCATCTGTTTCATCTGAGATAGAGAGCGAGAGCTTCTGTTAACTTATTAACAGACTGTTAATCATCACATAGATTGATAATGACAAAAAATAAACTGTCATCGTAGCATAAGACAATAAAAATAACTCAAAAAATAACTATGTAATTGCGCTGTTATCGAGTCAATAGACCTTAACAACATTGGGCTATCATGTTAGTCAGCTCTTTAAATGTTTACAGCCTATGTAAGCCTCCTATGTAAATGAGCTGTTAATAAACTAATTTGCTTTAGCTGCTATGTAAACGAGCTGTTATTGAACTAAAAGTCTTCAGTATTTATGTAAAGATGAAGTTAATTTAAGATTTTTGTCTAAATTTCTTTACTATTTATAGACAAGCAGTAAAAAATTTTTAAAGAAAAACAAAGTACAAAATTTGTCATTGCACGAGTATTTTATGGTTCATGAAATAAAAGAAAAAAATAAATAAATAATTTAGTGAAATGATTGATGATTTAAAAACTTAACGATTTAAGCTGATTCAGCAAATTAAAGTAAAAATTCCAATTCCACTTTTTGGGTTGAATATCGAGCCGCTGGCGTTGTGGAATTTGGAATGTGCAGTCAAGTGCGTGTTGTGTTTAGGAGGAAGAAAAGCAGAAGAAAACAGGGGATTCCCCACAACTGCAGCACTGTGAGGAGACGCTGCCTTACTCGGCACCCTTGACTTGAGCTGCTGCCTGTAAGTGAAAGAGTTGGTTGCAAATTCACAAAACTGGAAAACCGGGCGACGGAAAAGAGTCTACGAAAAAAAGAAGAAAAAAAAAGGAAAGGAAAAGACTGAAGATGAAGACGTGGTAGAGAAAGAAGATGCGTCACTTTTAATTTGTTTGCCAAGCCAACAGCAGATGGGCAGGGGGCGTGGCAGGGATGCAATGCAAGGAGGCAGATTGCAAGGATGCCTTTGCCCTCTGGCGACAAGAATGTTGTTGCTGTCGTTGCTGCTGTCGCAGCTGCTGTTGCTGCTGCTGTTGCTGTCGTTGCTGTCGTTGGGCAACTTGTCGAGCACTTGTCGAGGGCTCGTTCTTTTCTTTTCGCCGTGCGTCTTCTTCTGCTTCTGCTTCTTGTGTTGAGTGTTGCAATTAGCAAATAAAATAAGCAGTAGTTGCCGCTACTGCGTCGTGGCTATTGCCAATGCAAAAGTGCAAGAATTCATGCAACAGCAACAACAGTTGCTGCCTGTTGACAACAACAATGGCCCAGTTAATTGCTAACAAACAGCACAAGAGCCTGGCAACGAGTACAGTCACGTCTCATGCAAATTAGTTGGCCAGGTAACCTTGTTAGAGGCTCAAGAAGAGGCAGCAGCAACAACAACAACAGTTGCAGCAACAACAGCAGCAGCAGCAACATCTGCTGCCACTTGGCTCAGTTACTCAGCTACTCATATATGCAAGTGTGTTCCTATCAATGTCTAGAGGCCTTGAGCACAGTAAAAGAAAGAGAGAGAGAGAGACAGTGCGATAGAGAGAGAAGACAGCCTAAATAGAATCAACTCGAGCAGAAGCAAAAGCGAAAGTTGTTAAATATACGAGCAACAACAACAACAACAACTCAGATCCAATTCGATTTAAATAACAATCTGTCAGGCATCAGTTGGGAAAACAGGGAAAAGAAAACAGGGAAAAGCTCAGAAAAATCAAGCCAAATTGAATCTTGTTGAAATTGAGATCGAAACATACACGAAAAAAAAGGCAAAGATTTTGTATTTGGAATGGGAAAAAGAGGGAAAGTTTTTTAAGCTAAAATTCAACGAGAAGAAAAGAATAACTGAAAAGGGAGAAGCAAAACGAGCAGTAAGGTGAGAAGCAAAGTGAGAAGCAATATGAGAAGAATAGTGAGAAGGAAAGTGAGAAACAATATAACAAGCAAAATAGGAATAAAAGGAAAAAAAGAGAAGTTAAAGGAAAAGCAAAGTGAGAAGCAAAGTGAGAAGCAAACTGAGAAGCAAAGTAAGAATCAAGGCGAGAAGCAAAATGAGAATCAATTAGAAAAGCAAAGGCAGAAGAAAAGAGAAATAAAAGTGAGAAGCAAAGTGAGAAGCAAAGTGAGAAGTAAAGTGAGAAGCAAAGTGAAAAACAAAATGAGAAGTTAAGTGAGAAGCGAAGTGAGAAGCAAAGTCCGAAACAATATAAGAAGCAAAATAGGAATAAAAGGAATCAACAGAAAAAAGAAGCCATGTGAGAAGTTAAAGGAAAAGTAATTGTGAAGCAAAGTGAGAAGCAAAGTGAGAAGCATAAGAAGAATCAATGTGGGAATCAATAAGAGAAGCAAAACTAAAAAAAAAAACAGACAAAAAAAGTGAGAAGCAATTTGAGAAGTAATTTAAGAAGCAAAGTTTTTTTTGGTAAATACACAAGTAAAGTAAGAGGGAATGTGAGAGTCAATAAGAGAAGGAAAGTAAGAAATCAAATGAAAAGTAAAGTGAGAAGCAAAATAAAGGAAAGTGAGAAGTAAAGTTAAAAGCAATATGAGAAGCACATTAAGACTCAATGTGAAAAGCAAAATGAGATTCAATAAGGGAAGCAAAGGCAAAAAAAAGAGAAGCAAAGTGAGAAGCAAAGTGAAAAACAAAGTGAGAAGCAAAGCCATAAGCAGAACAAAATTTATAGTGAGGAGCAATATGAGAAGAAACATGAAAAACAATGTAAAAAGCAAAAGCAGAAAATAATAATAAATGAAAAGTGAGAAGCATTCTAAATTAATTAAAAACAAGTAGTAATAAATTGAAAGAAGCGTAGCCAGAATTAAGTCGCCAAGAATTTTTATAATAAAGCTAGAAAAAAGTCAATTGTGAGAAGCAAAAAAAAACTTAAATAATTACACTTATCAGCATGTAAGAAGCAAATAGAGAAGTTACAAACAAAAACTAAGAAAAACGAGAAATCAAATAAAGATATGACAAGGAAACGAAAGTGTAAAGAAATAATAAAAGAATCAAAACAAGCTACAACTAGAAAAAAAAGGAAAACGAGAATTTATCTTTGAACTAAAGCAAAAAGCAAAATAATAATGAACTTAAATGAACTTAAGCAAGAAAGCAAAAAAAGGTGAACATCAAATAAATGTAAGAAGATTTAAAAAGCAAAGCAACCTTTGGATATTTCAGGTAAATTAAATCACATGACGAGAGATTTGCAGCTGCCCCTCTCCCTGCTTCTCACTCCGTCTCTCAGCTCAGCTCTAGACCTTTTAGTCGTATAATAAATGCAACAGGATTATGGAATTTGTCATTCTGTATTCTACTCTCAATTACAACTGGAATAACAAGGGACACACACTTTAATTTAAAGCAGTTTTCTGTCTGCTGAAATTGCTACAAATTTATAAAGTGACTTGGAATAAGGGTTGCAAAAAAGGTTTCATTTTGGGTTGGATTTGTGAAATCGTTGTCAATTTAACTGCAGCTTGGACTCTATTACTCACGGCCCCTGCAAATTCACACAATAATTTCTACTTTCTATTCCGGCAATTTTATTTAGCTTTTTTTTATTGGGAAATTTCATCAACTGCAACTGTAACTGACAACTGCAAAGCCCACATGCAAATTTTAGAGTAAACCAATCCATTTTTCAGTCTATTGAAGCAAGACAAAACATTCATGTCGAACATGAGATTGAGAACGAGTTTGAGTTTGAGTTTGAATCGAGACTCGATTTTGGACACTGGCAAATTTAAGAGCTCTTTCAGTTCCCTGGCTATTATTATCCATTTTAACTGCCCTGTAATTATTATAGAGTCTAAAAAGAGGTAGCTTGTTTCGTTGCCTGCCAGATTAAAATACACAACTCTTTTTACATCTCATCATCAAGAAGTTAACTTACTTTAACAGTATTTAACAGCATCTGTTAAATATGTAACATACTTTAACTGGCCTTACTTGTTATGTAATTGAGCTGTTATCGAGTTAACAGAGCTAGACAGTTTTTTGCTGTTATATTAGCGAGCTCTTCAAATGTTTGCAGCCTATGTTAGCCTTCTATGTAAATGCGCTGTTAATGAGCTAATGGGCTTAAGCTGCTATGTAAACGAGCTGTTAATGAATTTTTAGTTTTAAAAATTTACAATTTCTTTTCTAGCTAAACTGGCACATAATTTATTTTATAAATTTATTTTATTACTTTTAGTTTAACTATCAACATTAATGAACTTTTTGTCGACTGTTCTTAAACGTGCTATAATAAATAAATATATAAAATAAATATAAAAAAATACTCTTGTCTTCTGAGTATAAAATCCAATTGTTTTTCCTCTAAAAAAGACAATGATATTTTTGTTAAAAATATAAATAATGATATAGAAATAATGTTATAGCTTTAGCTCGATAATTTTTATTTGTTAGACGTTGAATTAGTGCTTAGAAATAGTCTAGCACGAATATTGCGATTATAGAGGATCTAGTCTTCTAAATATAGTCGAGTATGTGTGTAAAATTAAATTGTTTTCCCTATTAAAACGTCAATTATATTTTTTTTACTATTGAAAAAAATGTACAGGGTATTTGTAATATGATATTTCAGATAAGAGTAACAGAAATAAAAGGAATTATAGAGTATCGAAATTTCTTTATACGTATGTATATGTGTGTAAATTTCAATTATTTTCCTCTAAAAAAGTCAATTAACATTTATATAATTTTAACTATTAAAATCATTATGTTGTAAACAAAATATTTGGTTTTAGCTTAACTTAAGGTATCTTTTAGATGATGAATTATTAAAAATTATAGAGTATCTAATCTGGAAAATGCAGCTGTTTTTCCCCCTAAAAATGTCCATTAAAATTTCTATAATTTGAATAATTTAATTAAATATTTGCTCCACATAATTCAAAGTGCTTGCTTATTACAGGGTACTTTTTAGTCGCTGACACTCTAACTCTATCTTAGTTGTTACTTATCTTCATGCTCGGCTTGTGTTGTTGTGTTGCATGCGTCACTGACACGGACAGTCTTGCAACCAAATGTGGCCACTTCCACTTACGCAGATTACAATCGGTTTTTATGGCATACCTGCCACACACACTAACACACGCACACACACACCTTTAACTCCCACTTTCCCATCTTAACTGGCACAGAAACAGGAACTGGCCTCAAGTGCAGCAGAGAACTTTTGGACTCTTTCGCATCGTTGCCAGCTGAAAAATATGTTTAATCATATTGTACACACACACACACAAACACACGCACATTATTTATTCCTTTTAATGACCCCAACGAGTCGACGCTGCGTATACGTTATGTGTGTATTGCATTGCGTATACGCAGCGTGGCCAAATTATGAGCCAACTATTGACTGACGAGCGTATTAAGCCAATTTGTGTGCATGTTAATGAAAGAAATGTTATTAAGCTATTGCTGCTCAATTACAGGCAAAATCTTATTAAATTAGTTGACTTTAATTATATGTATTAACAACTGTTTAATGAGCAGTGAGTTCATTTTCTTCCAATCGACATAATCATCACATAGTAGATCTGAATAGAAATAATAAAATAAATATAAAATTGCCCAGCAAGATGTAAAAACCTTTAACATTATTGGTGCTTTTTAACACTTCGCACTGTTAACTGAAACTTGGACACTTATGGTTATTATGTTAGCTTAACATGCAAAATATGAAGTGTAAGTAATGTAAAATTCTGTGAAGCTAACACTTAATTTATTTTTCCCAGTTCCATACATTTGGCAACACTTTTCGTCAACATTTTCTATGGTAAACTACGGTTAATTAAACTGTTAAATAATAATAAAAAGTGTAATTTGAAAATATTCGAAAATTTTTGAGTTTATGTAAAAATCAACTTTTTCAACTTTTTCCTCGATTTTTAAAAAAATGTTGGGATGCAAAAAAATTTTAAAACCAATTTTAGTAGTTTCTGCAAAAATTTCAAAAATCTCTGCTAGTATTTTTTATGATTTTTTGAAAATTGCTAAAAATTATGCCACTTTTTCCTCTAATTCATACAAAAAGTAGCTTAAGGAACATTTTTCAAAAAATTATAAAAAATACTAGCAAAAAGATTTTTGAAATTTTTTTTTTTGCGACACTATTAAAATTGTTTTTAGAATTTTTTTGCATCCCATCATGCTTTTTAAAAAATCGAGGAAAAAGTTAATTTATACATAAACTCAAAAATTTTCGAATATTTTCAAATTATGAGTTAATATAACTTTATTTTTCTGTGAATAATTTTGATTAGGTTTGTTTTTTAGTTAGTTGTAATTAAAGCTTTTGAATAAAGTTGCTTTTTATGCTGGTTGAAATAAGCTGTGAGCCACTGTACGTTGTTAAATTAATAGGAATTATATATTTTTATTTTAATTTAAACTGAAAGAATTGAACAATTGAAATTAAAAATTCAGAATCTGGGGGTTATAAAAATATAAATAATTTAAATTGCCACAAGTTTGTAATACTCTGCCATGGTTTGGTTAACGAGTCGACAAAGAAAACTAAAGCAAGTGGAAAGAGAGAGAGAGAGAAAGAGATCACAGCAGCAATCGATGGTAAATGGCAGGCATGCGATTACTAAATGCACACACAAACACACTTACATATATATACATATATACCCATACAAATACACACACACACACATACACATTCAATCAACTGCCTAAACACTTTTAAATTTTCAATTGAATTGCAAGCGCGAAAATTGACTGCCAACTGATGTTGTTGTTGCTGTTGTTGTTGTTGCTGTTATTGTTGTTGCTGTTGTCGCTGCTATTGCAGTGGGCGGGCAGCTGCGGCTGGGCAAGTGGGCGTGGCAGTGGCTGCATACCAAAAATAGCTATTCAAGTGTCAAATCAAATGTCATGCAAGTGGGTTGCAACTGTGTGTGTGTGTTTTGGTGTGTGTGTGTGTGTGTATGTGTTGCTGGTGTGTGTGTGTGGTGTTGCTGGTGTTGGTTGCTCTCAGCAGCGGTTGCTGGCATTACCGATGACTTTGTCGCGCCATTTTAATGACATTTTCCAAAGTGTTTGCATTTGCAATTTTCCAGCTACCTGTCGCGAGAGTGGGAGGGAAAGGGGAAGGGGAAGGGGGAAAGGTAACCGTGTGTGTCACACTATACCTCAAATCAAATATGCATATCACTTTTACCTATAGCCAACAACAGCAACAACAGCAACAGCAACAACAACTGCTGTTGTGCTCTCTGTTAACACACCAAATGATAATTAAGCACACTTGAAAACTTCAATTCACAAAGCATCATCATCATCATAGTCAACATCATCATGAAATCATGAATATCATTAAATTTGTTGCTGTTATTCTCACTATCAGTTATCAGTTGATGGTTTTAGCAATTTCTTTGTTTTCTCCAGTCTCCAGTCTCAAGTTTGAGTCGCTATTTAAAGTCTCTTAAAAGGCAAATTGAGAGGAAAGCACCAACAGCTGTTATGCTTAACATAATGCTGTTAGCTAGCACTGAATATGAAGAGATGGAATTGTTAATGTTGCGCTCAACTTAACATAATATACTAAAATGTACTGCTGTTAATCTGCTGTTAATGTTCTGCTGTTATTTTTCTACTGCTTTTAATCTGCTGTTATTGTTCTGCTGCTGTTAATCTTCTGTTAATGCTCTGCTGTTTGTGTTCTGCTGTAAATCTGCAATTATGCCGGACATTTAAAGTTGACAAACTGTTAGATACATAAAAAATACATATATGTTAGATTCTTCTATTTTTTGATTTGATTTCCTTCAATTTGTCTGCTGTGATTGCAAATATCTCACCATCGATCCGCTTCGACTCTAGATTGTACAGTTCTTACTGCATTTTATATTCATTCCTCTTTTTTTTGTAATGTTGATTTGATGATGCGCCATCGCATTACATAAAGTTGCCTGCATGAATTTCAAAAACCTTCCGATTTGCTAATTGCACTGTCCAATTTTGTTGTTGCTGTCCAGCAATTAGCAAAATGGCCACGCCCACAATCACAATCACAATCAGCTAACAGGCCATGGTCATGGCCATAGCCATGGCTCAAAGCTAAGCAGCTTAACATTTATGCCACATGCTGAACTGAAGTGCAAAAAAAAGAGACACAGAAAAAGAGGGAAAAACAAAAGCCTTTCCTAATGGCCGCATGCAAATTGTTGACACTGTGTGTGTGTGTGTGTGTTTGAAAGTGTGTGAAAGTATGTGTGTGTGTGTGTCTTTGATATACAATTCCGTTGAATTGGAAATAATGCTAGTAGCTACAGCTTAACTCTTCTTTATCTGCCTAATTTTGCAAATTCTATGCATTTTTTCAATTTCATCCTTAATTTATATTTTCAATCTTTATCAAAATCCTCTTTAATTTTGTAGTACTTCTTAAAATAATCTTGGATAACTTCTTTGCTTAACATTCGATTATAAAAATAAAGACAAAACTCATTTAAATAAACAAGCCTTACAGCTTTTTTCTTACTTCTGCAACTTAGAATTCTCAACTGGTTCTAGCGTCTCAAAGTTAAGATTCAGTTTGGAGGTAAAATGGTATTCTACAATTTTATTTTGTATCCATAAGTAATAAAAATTATATAATCTTCATATTGTAGCATTTAGATAACTTTAAAACTTTGTGAAAAATTTTTGAAAAATTGTTGAAAATGTGCAAAAATTTGCATTATCCTTTTTTTGCCACTTAGCTCTACAATTTTGTAAATCTTTTTAAATTAGTTTTGCATAACTTCTTTGTTTAGCATTTGTTTATTTAAAATATCAATTTTAAATTCTATAATTTTCAAACTTTAAAAATTTGCGTTAAACTTAAGAAATGTGAAGAGTTACCGAAAATATACGAACATTTTAATTGCTACATTCCTTATGCCAAAAAAATCTAGCTTTTATGGTCTCTGAGTTCAATGGGAACAAGCTGACATAATGGAGCTTAAGTTGGTTGAAATATCCCTCCTTTTCTCTCCCTCTCTATCTCTCTCTTTCTCTGTTTGGATTTCATCAATGTCGTTTTTAGGCGTTACACATGCAACAGTTACAGCATTCATAAATCTACGCATGTACGGCACACACACACACACACACACACACACACATACGCATACACAGATTTACCACACACGCACCACACACACACACACACATTGACAACCACAGCCACATACACGTGGTTAGAGCCATTGCTTGTTTTAATCCATGCTTTGTGTTGATGCGTACATACAGGGTGACCAGAAATAACGGAGACAAACATTTTTAACTATAATTTTACTGAACGAGAGAAATTTAGCAAAGCAACAATTAGTAACGATAAAGGGGATCACTAGTAGTAAGATTCTCAGCCGGTTTCGAAATGGTCTCCTCCAGCTGCCATGCACAGGTCCAAACGTGATTTAAAATTGTAGGCCATGGGCCGCAGGTCCTCGGGAGACAGTCGGTTCCATTCCAAGAGCAGCGATTGCATCAGCGCCTCCAAACTTTAGTGAGACTTAGCACAGGCCCTGGCCTCCAAAATCGACCACACGCCGGAGTCCATCGGGTTCAGATCCGGCGAGATGGGCGACCACTCAGCAGACGAGATGAAGTTCGGAAAATGGGTTTTGCACCAGTCTTGCGTCATTTTCGCCTTGTGAGCCGGCCAGAGTCCTGTTGAAAAGTCCAGTCCGCATCGCCGAAGTGCAGTTGGGCCCAAGGAATTACCACGGCGTCGAGAATGTCGTGGCGGTACACTTCTTGGTTTCTTTTAACCCCTTGATCCACGAAAACCAGGGGTTTCTTGCCGCTGGCGCAAATGCCGCCCCAGACCATAACGGACTTCGGATTTTGGCGATGTTTGACAATGGTCGACGTACCCGAAGGTTCGGCGGACCAGATCCTGCAGTTTAGTGGTTGTGAGCCTGCTCGACGGTTACCAGCTTCTCATCCGTGAGAAGGACGCGCTCCTATCGCTGACCTGCGGCCCGACGCTTGAGTTGGTGGCATCTTTGCAGTCGCACGCGCTTGTTTTCATCCGTGAGGATCTGAAATTTTTGAGCTTGTACGGCTTGAGTCCAAGGTGCTTCTTCGCCATTTACCAAACAGAATCACGTTTCATTCCGGTCTCACGGGCAATTTTCCTCATGGAGACCCTCGGATTTCGCATCACCCGCTTTCGAATGATTTGACGATTGGCAGAAGTATTGACGGTGCTTTTTTTTCCTCTTCCCGGACGATAGCCTTCATGGTCAATCTCATTAAAGTGGCAGGTGGCCTTGGACACAGTCTACCTAGGCACCTCGAGCAAACGAACAAATTCACATTTGACGTTTTTCTTGATGAAACAGCTCTAAAATTGCACAACGTTTACTTGACATTCTGAAACCACAGGAAAATTTAACAGCAATGGATAAAAAATGTTGTGACTAGTACAAAAAAGAATGGAGAATACGATAAAATAACATTTAATTAAATCCGGTAACATACTTTTGCTTACGGACATATTAAAGTTTGTCTCCGTATTTTCTGGTCACCCTGTATACATATGTATGTGTGTGTGTGAGGGAGAGTGTGTGTGAGAGTGTGTATGTGTGTGTGTGTTTGTATGTGTGTGTGTGTGCTATTTAAGCGCTTAAGCGCATTTTCATACATTTTAAGGCGATTTCGTTTCAAACGCTCATTTGCATTTGTTGCTCTCGAATTTTTTTTCTTCCCCCCTTTTTTGGTTTATGTCTGCTGAAATTGTTGTTGTGGCTATTATTCTCATATTATTATTCTTTAACTCGCTTTGTTTATTATTTGTATCAATTGTAGATACAAATCTTTTGCCAAAACTTCAAAGCAAATACCCTTTTATCTTTTCTGATTATTTTTTTAATTTAATTTGGAAAACTCAATTGAAATTGCAGCCTCAAATTGAAACTTAAAATCTTAAGCTCATGCATTTAGCTTTAAATTCAGTGGTGTGCAAATTGCCAAATATTCAATATTATATATTAAATTGATATTCGATATTGAGGCGCATTTCATAAATACCGCAAAATCTCATCCCAGTTTTTCTTCTCTTCCAAAAATATATATTCAAATTTATTTTTAAGAAATTTACCAACTGCACATTAAAATCGAATTATTCCCAATTTTTATTGTTATTCTGTTTTTGGTCTGTTTTCCATTCACAACAAAAAAACACGAAAATTTGTAGTTATTGCATTTTATTTCATAGTTTAAAACAAACATAAAACAATTATTAAATGACAAATTAATTTGCTAAGTAAAAAAAAAGAGCATCAAGAAACACTTGAATGTATTTCAAAAAAACATTCAGTTCGTTTATTGTTTTGATTTTTCAATAATTTAAGCAATAAATTATGATTGTTAAGAAGTTTTCTTGTTTTTATATGAAAATAAATTAAATTAGTTACAAAATGAATTCATAAATATATATTGACTTGGATTTGTTTTCGATAGCTTAAAACAAAATTAAAAAAAATATATATATTTATAGTGGTTATTTGCATGCGGAGTTAAAATGGCCACTTGAGTTGAAGTTGAAGTCGAAGTTATTTGGGCGCCAGTTTAGACCTTCAAGCGCTCCTGGACGTAGAGCAGGGCGTCGTTGAGAATGCGACGCTCAAGCTGGCGATACTGCAACAGCATCGTATCAATTTCCAGCTTGGCATTCGCCTCATCCGCATCCTTATCCGCATCCTTATCGCCATTCCCATCTCCATTCTCTTGACTCTTGTGCTGCAGTTTCAACGCCTCCAGCTGTTGCACTTCGTCCGCCTCATGCAGCGTCGACTCCAGGACGCCAATGAGCAGCTTGAGGCGTTGATACAAGTACTGCCAGGTGCGTGTCTCCAGATCCGTTTCGAGCGCACAATCAATGTGCAGCAAATCAACAGCACGCTCCAAGTTCGAGCACCAATGCTCCAACTGATCGCCGCTCATGTTGAAGACCCGCACAAAGGCCAACAGCTCTCCGGAAATGTACTCCGGCGAGGGCAGCACGCGCATACTCTGTATGTTCAGTTGGGCCAGGAGACGGGCCCGCTGACTGCTCAGTGCGTCCGTTAAGCTCAGACCCAAGCGCAGCTCCACATAGTTCTTTGGATTCTTTGTATCGACAAATCTGAAAGGCAGAAGAGAGAAAGAGAGTTTGCTTAGAAGCTTTTTAAAATTTCTTCATGTAAATCCAAACTGTAAATCGAGTTAAAAATCGAAATGTAGAAATCGACAAAAAATACAGTCGAACTTCCCTAACTCGAATCACCATTATCCGAGAAAAAAGTTCGAGTTAGGGAGACTTCGAGTTAGGGAAGCAGAATTGTATGAAATTTGCTCGCTATTGCCACTCGATTTTGTTCGAGTTAGAGAAAATTCGAGTTAGGGAAGTTCGAGTTAGGGAAGTTCGACTGTAAATATAGATTTGGCCATCAATCGGCAAAAAACTACCGATAAGTTGAGTTTTTCGATTTTTTTTTTTTCAAGTTGTAAACTTAACTGCAATTTCAAAATATAAGCGCACTTTTAGCGGTATGAAAAAAGTGTTGGAAACAGTGTTGGAAACAGTGTTGGAAAACAGTGTTGGAAAACAGTGTTGAAAAACAGTGTTGGAAAATAGTGATGGAAAACAATATTGGAAAACAGTATTGGAAAACAGTGTTGGAAAACAGTGTTGAAGAACAGTGTTGGGGAACAGTTTTGAAGAACAGTGTTGGAAAATATTTCTAAAAAATATTTAAAATAGATAAAAATTTTATGCAGAATCAAATGCAACAAACAACAAAAAACAATGAAACAAGGAAACTGGTTAAATTTTGACAAAGTTGTGAAAACGGAATGCTTTTCAAAAAAAAAAAGTCAAGAGTAGGAAAAAGTGTCTAGGTATGGAAAAAGTGAACAGTGTTGGAAAATAAAACAAATATTTTTTAATTTAATAAAATAATGATCATTTAGCTCGATCGTTTATTAAAAATTCAACGAGTGAATTTAGTTCTTCAAATTAACTCCGATAAACAAATCTCGAATTTTTACAAAAATCGATTTTATTAACTCGATACATTGTCAAAAAATAATCCAATTGAAGTACTTGAAAAATCGTGTCGTCGACTTTTCGATTTATTTGCCAGATGTGTATTTGTAATTAAAAATTGAGTGAAAGGAGGCAAGGCGGCAATGAAATTATCTCGATATTTGGTTTTATTGACAAAACACTCACCCACTGTGTACCAAGGAATCGGCATTGGATCGATCGCCGTAGTAGATAAAGAACTGTTCACCGGCCTTACACGCCTCCTGGGCGGTACAGGACATGCCCCGTGTGGCGCCGTCATAGAACGAGGTGATCTTGCCATTGCGATTATTGGCCATTTCCCAGTAGGGTATCAGTGCCGATATATCCTCCGTTGGCTGCACTTCCGTCGGCACCAGATTCTGTCGCGTCATCACCGTAGATACCGCCCATCTAAAAAAGATAGAAAGTTAGATAGATAGTTGGTTCAGTTAGTTAACAAATTGATTGCATAGACAACATAGAGAATTGTTTTCTAACCGCTTTCATATTATACTTAATCATCAAACAAAGTTGCATTTAGACAGCCTTTTGTTTTTGATTTACAATTTTCGTGTACACTAACTTGAGGTATTAAAGACATGAAGATGAAGATACGGAGATATAAATACAGATGTAGAATTAAGTATATATAGGTATAAAATATAAATTAAACTATTTAATGGTTTTTGAATTGAATAAAAAAAAATATGTTACTGTTTCGATTCAAGATAGATTTATCAATTGATCAAATTAGTTTACTATAGCCTTTGAAGAACTTAGCTTTTTAAAGTTGTATTTGAGAAACTTAACTGACATTGGTAAGTTGAAATTTCTCTGTTGAAAATAACGGAGAGTTAAAACAGCCAAAAAAAAGTTGAAAATTTAATGTTTTTGGGATATTTGAACAAAATGTCTTGTTTTTTTTATCATTTTTTTTTTTACCTTTCCTATACAAAAAAAAATATACTTTACTTAATAATATCATTCCAAAGGGTGGATCATATTCTTGGTACTTGAATAAAGAACATTCACACAAATTTTCAGATCGATTCGACACTAACTTTTCGAGCTAGGATTCCCGTTAGTTGAAAAAAAGTCATTTCGAGAAAAACGCATTAGAAAAAACTGCCCGGTACGGCACTTAATCGAACGGTGTCTACGTTAGTACTCATAACTTCGGAACAAATTGGAATTTCGTACTGAAACTATCAATTTATTCAATAAAAAAAATCTATTTTTTTAACCATCCAAATACGATAACCTTTTTTATTTGATATAGACTGTCCAATTGATCAAATCAGTTTACAATATCTTTTGAAGAACTAATTTTTTAAAAGTTTTATTTAGGCAACTTTACTGACATGAAAAACTTAAATTAAAAGATGAAAGTTGAAAGCATTTAAAAAAAAAACTTGTGATTAAGATCAATCAATTTAAATCAGCGATGGGCACGATATCTGAATTCGGGAGCATTACAACAACAACAGCAACAACAACTCTATTGGAGTCTACCTAAGTTGGGAGCAGAAACTGCTCCCGGAGCCACTGCGTGCCCAACGCTGATTTAAATACATTCTCTTGGCTTATCTGTAAAGGGCATTTCAATTTCGCCAGTTTCAAGTTTAATTCTTATGCTCGGACATTTTGTTGTTGCTGTTGTTGTTGCTCTTGTTTTTCCATTGGTTTTTGCTTTGGCTTTGGACCACAAAGCAAAGTTTTCCATTTAATTGCGCATAAATTTTTCAATTTAATTATGAAAAGCAGCAACTTGTTTGAAGTGGTTAAAAAAGGTTTTAGTCCAGTGATAAGGGGCAGGAAGTGGCAGGAAGGGAAAGGGTAGGGAAAAAGCGGCAATGAGCTGGGTACCGTTAGAAATCAACAGCAGCAACAGCAACAAAAACAAAAACAACAACGACAAGCAGCTAAGCAACTTTTTGCGGTTGCCGGACGTTTTTTCCCCTGTTCCTCTCTCTTTCTCTGTCTCTTTCTCTTTCTCTCTCCCTCTTTGGCCTTTCCCTTGAGTTCACGCTACGCTCTCCGCTTTGTATTGGCCATTATGTGTTTTGAGCCGCATTTGCAGTTGAACCGCCAAAGTGTTTTCTTCTTTTTTTTTATTTTAGCCAAAATATATATTTTCATAGCAAGGCATAAAACTTATCAAAGTTATAACAAGTGCCGCTGCAAAGTGCCAGTTAAACGAGTCATCTCCGGGCTCAAAGGAGTTCCTAGTTTAATGCGCGGTGACTGTACATTGTTGTTGCACGGGCGAGACTGTACTTTGACTATAGCTGACTGTACATAAAATTGATGTAGATCATTGTGGGAGCTTCACTTTAAATTCAAATTAGTTTTCATGTTCACATTACGAATTAGAATAGTTATGAGAATAACATGGAAAAATTACCAACTACAGTCGAACTTCCCTAACTCGAACTTCCCTAACTCGAAGTCTCTCTAACTCGAACAAAATCGAGTGGCAATACTAGGCAAATTTCATACAATTCAACTTCCCTAACTCGAAGTCTCCCTAACTCGAACTTTTTTCGTGGATAATGGTGATTCGAGTTAGGGAAGTTCGACTGTAGGTGGCAACGCAGGCGAGAGCTGCAGGCGGGACTGTACTTTGACTATAGCTGACTGTACATAAAATTGATCTAGATCATTATGAGAGCTTCACTTTTAATTCACATAAGTTTTCATGCTCACATTACGAATTAGAATAGTTAGAAAAATAAAAATTTAGCAACTAGGTGGCAACGCTTGTGATATGAGAAAAAAAGAGAGAGAAATAAGAAAGCTAAGAAAACATTTTACATTCCCTTATATTCCTTTTTAACTATTCTTTCCGATCTTGCATCCTTTTCTTCTTATCTTGCCTATTCTTTATCTTTTTTCTCTCATCTCAACTCCCATGTTCTTCCTCCTCTTCTTTCTCCTTTTCTCTCTTATATTTCCCTCCTATATTGTACTTTATATTCTCACTTAAGCCCTTTTTCTTCAACTCTTCTATTTTTATGCATTTTGAAGCTGTTATCGATAATTTATCGATAGCTAAATGTTGTCAGACTTTGCGCTAAATTGACATTTATCGACAGCACAGAATGAACAACAAACAGCTGGACACTAAACTGTCCACTATCTAAATCACGTCACAAAAAACAACAAGCGAATAAGACAAAAGAGAGGATAAGAAAGGAAAATAAAACAAAGAATGCGGAAAAAGTGAGGTTATGCGTTGCATGCGGCAAACGAAGCGAAGCGAAACGCGACGCAAAAATTTCTTTTAAAAGCGATTTTTTTTTTTGCTTCTGCTGCTGCTGACAGGCCAAGTTCTAGAGTGTGGCCATAGCTGTCAGCGGAAACACACACCAACACACACACACACACTACAGACAGACACACACACACACATATGCACACCATAAGGCCTTTCATATGTGTGTGAGTTTGATTTAATGTACTGCAAACTCGCCGGATTGCATTTTAAAGCTGTCATTACAGCTGCTGCACAGTGGAAACAAGCGAGAGAGGTTATAAGTCGAGTTCCCAACCATTGGATACCCCTTACTTATTTAAATAAATATAAAACATTTTTTGTTGCATACTCTTAGGCACTAACATAACTTGAAACTTAATTCAGCCATTACTACCGTCCTGTTGGGCCGATCTTGTTGCGATTAAGTAGGATTTTAAAAAAAGTCAACTTTTAAAACTTTTTTCCTCGATTTTTTCCAAAAAATGTTGGGATGCAAAAACATTCTTGAAACAATTCTAATAGTGAGTGGGAAAAAAATATTTCAAAAATATTTTTCCATTCTTAAAACAATTCTAATAGTGAGTGGGAAAAAAATATTTCAAAAATATTTTTCCTAGTATTTTTTATAATATTTTGATAATTGTTAAGTCACTTTTTGCGTGAAAAGTAGGAAAAAGGGGTTAAAATAGTCATTTTTAGGATTTTCAAAAACTTATAAAAAATATAAGCGAAAAGATTTTTGTAAATTTTTTTTTGCAGTCACTCCTAAAATTGTTTAAAGAATGTTTTTGCATCCCAACATTTTTTGGAAAAAATCGAGGAAAAAAGTTTTAAAAGTTGACTTTTTAAATACAAAATCCTTGTATTTTATTTTAAGAATATTAATTAATATAGGGTAAGAAAGAGTTTATTTTGCCCACTGTACGCTGCAACACTTTTCTCTTTTCACTTTTCTCTCTACTCTCGCTTTCCCTTCCAACATATACATCGTTTGTGGCATCATCTTCTTCTTCAGCTTCTTCTTCTTCTTCTTGGAGTCCGCCCTCAATTTGAGATTTGCGTAGCTTCTGTCATTGGATGCAGCTTTGTACAAAGCGTTCGTTGAATGAAACAATTCGATTCGATTCGATTGCCATTGACGTCCATCTTCATTATGCATGCAATTTCCGAAAACCAAACTTGGCCAAATTGAAAAACCAGGCTCAAAGGGCGCAGGTGTGCTTGGATAGGAGGGGTGGGGGAGAGGGGAAGGATTGCTGCTTTGACAGAGCTGCCTGTACTGTAAGGCAGTTAGTCATCCATTTGTAAGGACGACGACAACAACAAAACATGTCAAATGATTTGCAGTGAAATGCGTTTAATGCATTTTCCCTCAACCTCAAGAAATTTACATTCACAAAAATACCCTAGAAAATGTCAACAATACTATAAATGTGTCTAATCAACTTGTGCCTTAATTATAATTTATTCATTAATCTATAGATTTTATAAATATGAATCTAAGGCGGAGAAATCACATGAATCTTGGCAAACAGAGAAAAATTAAATCAACCAATTCTCAAAGCAAAAATAAATACATATTTTCAAAAATGACTTTATATTAAAAAATTTTGTACATCAAAATTAAAGTTCCCAATTTATAAAAATAAAAGTATAAATTCTCAGTATTGAACTTGTTTAGATATGTAAGTAGTATTTTGCATCAACCTTATGATTTTTTGTAAGACGAAATCAACTTTCTTAGCTCAAAAATAAATATTTTTAAAAACCACATAACATTAATCGAAATTCTTAAGCAGAAAAGCCTAAACTTAAAAAAAAAATGTATATAATAAAATGTATTTAATTTCAGGTCTCTGCAACTATTTTAGTTGTTGAAGAAATGTTTTTCGTCAACAGCTATAAAATGCTAAATAGCTAAAAAAAATTTAAAGTTTTGTGTTATTAACAACTGAGTGTTTTATTAAGCAAATTGTATTTGTGTAAATTGTTTAACTAGAGCAGAAGTCAGCGAAACGTTTTACTGTTTTACACTGAAAAAATTAAGTGAATGCATATTCGTACAGAATTATGGACACCACTGAACTAGATTTATGAAATTTGTATATGGGTGTATCTACGTATATCCGTAAAACAACGCAAATTAATTAATTTTATAATTAAAATTAAACTGGATTCTTTGTTTTTTTTTTAGAATCTTCTCATCTAAGAAATCGCATTAAAGGCGCTAAAAAAAACAGAGATTAAAAGGTCAAGTAAGAGAGGGAAAGAGAGCAAAGAATAGCAGCTTCACTTTATTTACAGGGTAACCCGCAGTTCATCTTTCAATCCATCCAATCGCCTGGGCTTATGCAATATTTTCAGCTGCAGTTCTTTGCCGTATTTCGTATTGTTCTATTCAACTTTTTAGTGCGATGGCGGAACAGTGACACGGTCGGGGGCGGGTGTCGGAAGGGGGCGTGGCT
This sequence comes from Drosophila recens, assembly GCA_037043495.1. Lineage (NCBI taxonomy): Eukaryota > Metazoa > Arthropoda > Insecta > Diptera > Drosophilidae > Drosophila > Drosophila recens. The sequence continues at coordinate 40,514 of JBAMBJ010001674.1, forward strand.
GCAGTTGCAGTTGCACTTTGTTTTCAATTTAACATTATTTTTGCATTGTTTGCAGTTGTCGCACAAAAAGTTTTGAGCTGCCTGCCTGCCTGGCTGCCTACTAGGTTTTCCCTCCAATTTTCCAACTCTGCTTTCCACTCGTTTTTTTCTGCCGTGTTTCATTTGGCATATTGTGTAATGAGTTTCAGTTCAAAAAGGGTCCAGAGAAAGTAAGAGAAGAGGGCGGAGAGTGAGGGAATTTTTTGCGCTTTGTTTGCACAAGTTTTTCGTCAACAATTTAGTTTTGTCATTAGCCTTCGGCTTAATTATTTTTACAGTACGCGGCACACAAATTGCAAATTCGCAAAGGTATTTTTTAGGGTAGCATCTAATGATGGAGCTCAACACAAGAGAGAGAGAGAGAGGGACTGTTGCGACTAGCAGCTACCCTGTAAACGGCTCTAGTGAGTATGCGAGTTACTGAAAAGCAGTATTTAAAGAACAATAATTTGATTTTACTGCATTATTTTTATAACTCTTTAGATTCAATAATCAAAGTATGTTAAAAAAAGTACACTTTATTTATTTTTGTCTTTTTATTTTGTCTTATTTTAAAATTAAATATTCAAGACGAATTGACGTTTTTTATATAATACTAGGGGGCTCCGCCCCCTGCTCGCTTCGCTCGCCAACCCCCACTCGCTTTGCTCGCAAATTTGAAAAGAAGGTCTTTTGTTGTCCAGCTGAACAAACTTCAACTGATCGCTTCGCTCGCCAACCCGCAGCTCGCTTCGCTCGCCAACCCGCAGCTCGCTTCGCTCGCAAAAATTTAAAAGAACTTCTTTAGTTGTCGGGCTTAACAAATTAATGCAACATAAGAGGGTCCGTCCCCTGCTCGCTTCGCTCGCAAAATTGAAAAGAAGGTCCTTAGTAGTCCGCTTCAACAAATTTATATAATATAGCATTTTTTGTAAAATTAAACGGAAATATTAAACTTCCGCTGTCCGCGGCTTTAATGTTTCTTCTTTGCAATTGAACATTGGCTAAAAGTCAGATTTAGAGATTTGGTGGAAAAAATCCAGATTTGGCGGGAATTAGCTAAATTTGGCGGGAAATAGCTAAATTTGGCGGGGAAAAGCTAAAATTGGGAAAAATTCAAAATTTAGCAAGAAGAGTTAATGTGTGAGTTTTCTAAGAATATCTCATAAAACAACAAAGTTTTTGATTCTAAAGGTTAATTTGCATCCGATTGATCCTATGGCAGCTATATGATATAGTCATCCGACTTTGACCAAATTTGGTAAGAATGTAAGAGACAGTCCCAAACATAAAATCTGTAAGTTTGGTTGAGATATCTTAAGAAACAAAAAAGTTTTTATACTAAAGGTCAATTAACATCCGATTGTTCCTATGGCAGCTATATAGTAACCCGAATTGGACCAAAGTTGGCCAGAATTATAGAAACAGCCCCAAACATAGAATCTGTGAGTTTGGTTGAGATATCTTAAGAAACAAAAAAGTTTTTCATACTAAAGGTTATTTTGCATCCGATTGTTCCTATGGCAGCTATATGATATAGTCACCCGACTTTGACCAAATTTAGTCAGAATGTAAGAAACAGTCCTAAACATACAATCTGTGAGTTTGGTTCATATATCTTAAGAAACAAAAAAGTTTTTCATACTAAAAGGTTATTTTGCATCCGATTGTTCCTATGGCAGATATATGATATAGTCACCCGACTTTGACCAAATTTAGTCAGAATGTAAGAAACAGTCCTAAACATACAATCTGTGAGTTTGGTTCATATATCTTAAGAAACAAAAAAGTTTTTCATACTCAAGGTTATTTTGCATCCGATTGTTCCTATGTCAGCTATATGATATAGTCAACCGACTTTGACCAAATTTGGTCAGAATGTAAGAAACAGTCCTAAACATACAATATGTGAGTTTGGTTGAGATATCTTAAGAAACAAAAAAGTTTTTCATACTAAGCAATTCCGTGACCTTTGACCCCGATTTAACCCACTTAGAGGTCGAACTTCGCAAAACGCCGTCTTATTGCACGATGAAATTATCTCATCTATGTTGTGTGCAAATTTCAGCTTTCTATCTTTTACCGTTTGGGCTACACGTTGATTCTCAGTCAGTGAGTCAGTCAGTCAGTCAGGACAAAGAATTTTATATATATAGATATGAATTTATGTACACTCATGGACAAAATAATAGGTGCACTCTTTCTTTTACCATAACAGGCATTGTAAGTCAAGTCTTCAAATTTAAAAAATATATTTGGAAGGTCATCTAAATTCCGTTTGAATGATGTATAACTTTCCTTAACCCATTAAGTAACCATTGAAATATTCGAATTTTAAAAAAGTCAAGTTTCAAAACTTTTTTCGTCGATTTTTTCCAAACAATTTTTTGATGTAAAAAAATTCTTGAAACAATTCTCATAGTGTCTGCAAAAAAAAAATTTCAAAAATATTTTTGCTACTTTTTCTTATAATTTTTGGAAAATTGCTAAAAAGCCACTTTTTGCGTGAAAAGTGGGAAAAAGGGGTTAAAATAGTAATTTTTAGGATTTTAAAAAAATTATAAAAAATATAAGCGAAAAGATTTTTGAAAATTTTTTTATGCAGTCACTCCTAAAACTGTTAGAAGAATTTTTTCGCATCAAAACAATATTTTTAAAACATCGAGAAAAAAAAGTTTCAAAAGTAGACATTTACATAAATAGTACGATAAATATAAATATTGTATATAGCGGATTCAATAATATAATGACTTCACCAAAGCATTTATTTTATAATTTGTAAAACTTTAAAAGGCGAATTAATAAATGAATGAGGATTTCTATTTTGGAAAAAGTTGACAGTTGCCAGCATAACGAACCTATGATACATTTAATGGCGCAAGGGTAACAAAAAACAAGAAGAAGCCATCTATCAATTTCATTAATGTGAGTTGCAAAGCAAAAACCGCAGACAGACACAACACAGAACACACACAACAGATTCATAAATGCATAAATCGACATTTGCATTAGACTGATTAGAGCCGCAAATGTTTGCAAAGAGTTAAAAGAGAGAGAGACGGGATGAGGGTAAAAAAGAGCCAATTTTGGGCATTGATTCGGTTTTGAGCCAATTACTCAATCAGCTCAAGGGATTTGAAAACATGTTCGATGTGCCCCATCATCATAATAATCAGGACGCTGCAAAAACATCAGCTGCCTTTTCCACTACCAAAAGGTAGGGGAATTTCTGAAGGAGGAGGGAGTGAGGAGGGGGTGGGGGAGAGAGGGAGTGAGGGAGCAAGGCGAAGAGAACAGAGTTTAGTTCGGCGCTAAATTGAAAATTAATTAGGTGAACACAAAAGCGCCTGCAGTCACATTTTGACAGCCCATCTCAAAGCTCTATCTCTATCGCTTCTCTTCTCTCTCTCTCTCTCTCTCTCTTTCACTCACACTGTGTCTTTCCCTCTCTCTCTCTCTCTCTCTCTCTGTCTCACTCTTTGCTTAAAGCACTTCAATTGCCTGCTCCTGGTTAATATTTATAATTATTATTATCATCCCCTCCTATAGAAGTTGTGCAAGTTAATTATGGAGGAAGAGGCAACATTGATTGCCCAGGCAAACTGTGTTTAAAACTGTGTGTGTATTAAAACTGAATTATAGTATCAATTTAAAATCGATTATTTAAGGCGCAACCATAGGAAATTGCGACAAAAAACAATCGAGTTCAAGTTGATTTCATTTTGTGTAATTGAAAACAAACTCCCAATAATTTAGACAATTTTTCACAGACCAACTTTAATAATTATTAAATAATTTAATAACTTTAATAATTATTAAATCTAGACAATCTATGAAAAAAATGTTTAAGTTGTAATATAAACTATTTAGGTTTTTTAGCGTCAAATTTAGTCATTGAAAAAGTTTTTTATTTTTCATAAAAGCTTTCAAATATTGAGAAAAGAAATGTTTACAAACTAAAATCCCAGATCCAGTAAAAGACCGATTTATCTTTACTTTAAATTTATAGATGTTTTCTTACAGCATTATTTTCAATTCTAAGAGAGAAGTACAAAGCTTATGATAATAATTAGTGATGTAATTATCTTAAAAAAAGAAACCTCTTTATGAGGTAAAAGTCTAGTGACGAAAACATTTCCATGCCCCAAAACATCTGATATCCAATTTTGTGACGAACAATAAAAAATTTTGCATACAAATTATTTTAAAAAAAATTAAATTTTTAGCGTTTTTCCGCTAAACCTCCGTGCGCAGTGATTAATCGAGTTATCTATGGAAAGCTCGATTTGTGTTGACAATTTAAACATTTCGATTTTAAACTCAATCGAAAATTGTGATAAATATTTATATTCGAGCACACATCGCTGGCAAACATATTGTGAGGTGGCAAACGTAATTTGCAATTGATATGAATGCGATTGCCGCTGGGGCAACAACTGTGACAACATTCAGCAGCAGCATCAATCAATGGACTCCATCAATCAATCAATAAAGTCAAGCGTTGTCCACGCAGTAAAAACAGCTTCATAAGTCTCTTATTCACACCCTCATGCAGAGTGCATTGGCAGGAAAGTATCGATATTTCATTTACTAGTGATGTAAAACATTTTTTTTAAAAACATTTAAAATTAAAATGCCCTTAGAACAGCGATAGTTAAAATATTTGCAGAGACCGAAATAAAAATGTTTGCATGAAATTTGCTTCTTAGGAGTATTTTTTGAAGTGGACGAAACGTTTTACTGCTTAAGGCCTTAATTTAAAAAAAAATAAACTCTGACGATGAAGTGATTGTGTTGGTGGCGGCATAAATTGTTGCAAAAACAGTTTCATCTCACATTTTGGTTTTGTGCACAGTTTTTTCTCAATGAAATCGTAAATTGAATGAATGAATCGTCGTAAAATTTTCTGACTCAGTTTTTTCTATATGAAGTTTGGCAGAAATTTTTATTTTCCGCGGTGCTGAATACCCGGCTTTACACTAAAAGAATGAATTGAATACATATTCGAACTATTGCATTGTTAAAGTCTGCGACGTAAAGAGAGCAAAGCATCAGTTGCAGTGCATGATAAAAGTCTAGCGCTGTCTCAATCTCTCCTCATTGAACGCAGAACAGCGACTGACATCAAAAAGCATCAGCCGATCAGTTGCTTCGTGAGAGAACAAAAAGCCGAACACACGCATCGTGAGAGCATAAGCCGTCGAACGTGCTATTTATAGAACAAACGTATTCTCTCTCTCTCTGTACGTGTGTCGACTGCGACGTCGGCAGAATTATGAGTTCCTATCCCAAGAGTTTTTAGACACCACTGCTTTAAATATTATTCTTTTATTCTGCGCTACTTTTTTCAGTGTACTAATGTTATTCATTTATTTTGGATTCTGTTGCAGCAGCTGTTGCAAACGGGCGTCTCGCTTATTGTGGATGATGGCAAATCGACACCGGAAACTGCAGCACGACGTCGTCCTGTCGCTGGCGTCGGCAGCGGCAGCGGCGGCGGCGTCGGCGTCAAACGGAAGCGTCGTCCGCAGCTGCCGCTGGCCACAATGGGCGCCACCGAGGAGCTGGAGGCGGGAGAGGCGGGGCAGGGGCAGGGGAACAGCTATTGGCGTGGTCATGTGGAGGACGATCACAGCGGGGGAGGGAGACGCAAACAGTTGCCCATAAGGGAGCCAATGGCGGCATTGGAGCGAGAAAGAGACAGCAACAGACAACGACAACAACAGCGACAAGAGACAGGGACAGCAACAGGAGCAGCAACAGCAACAAACAACGGCAGCAAGGCCTATCGACGACCTTATGGCCAGGCTAAAAAGCAGGAGCAACAACAAGAGCTACTAGCAACAGCAGCAGCTGTTGTCACTAGCAACAGCAACAACAACAAGACACCTGTTGATTTGAAAAACATTTTAAAGAATTCCGGCGGCTTGAGTCTCAGTGAGATATTGCAGCAAAAGAATCTGTCATTGGATGATCTGCTCAAGGGCAAGCAGAATGCATTGCTTGCATTGCAAACGACAGCAACAACAAGTTACGAGCCAAAGCAACAACAGCAACAACAGTTACAACAGCAGCAGCAGCAACAACAGAGCAACAACAACAACAACAAGCATAGTGTGCGTCGCATACCAGCTGCCTTTTTAAGCAATGAATCCGATGACGCCCAACAGCAACAACAACAGTTGCTGCAACACCAACAACAGCAACAATTGCCGGCCAAACCAAGCAAATTGCCGGCATTGCAGCGTTTCAAGCTATTTGGCGGCTCGTCACGCGAGGGCAGCTCGACGCGACGCAGCACGGCGGCAACAGTTGCTGCCACAGCGACAACAACGGCAGCAACAACGACAACAACAACACGCTTGCCGCTCTACAAAAAACGACAACAAATGCGCTCGACATTAAAACCGCCAGCCTTGTACAAATCAACAGCAGCAGCAGCAACAACCAGCAGCAGCAGCACGACAGCAGCAACAACAACAGCGGCAGAGGAAACAACAACAACAACAGTTGAAGCAGCAACAATTGTAGACAGCAATGAACAGGAGGAAGAGTCAGAAGAGCTAGACAGCAGCAATGAAAACAGCAACATAGACAACAGCAACACTAACAGCAACAACAGCAACAGAGAGACAACAAAACGCATACGCGACAATTTTATAGCACAAACATATGATAGAAATTCTGTAGAAAGCATTGAGGATGTAGAATTGGAGCTAACAGAAAATGTCGTTAGCTCAGAGGCAACAGCAGCAGCAGCAATACCAAGCACAGCAGCAACACATGCCAACAACAGCGATGAGCAATTGCTTTACAACGATAACAACGATGATTTGGAAAACTTTTTCGATCAAGTGGAAAGTGTAACACATCAAACGCGAATTCCGGCGCCAATAAAACCCAAAAATCGACAATCCACGGAGCAGCAACTGCAACCATTGCTGCTCAACGATGATGTTGATGATCGCACCGATTTATTGGAATTAATCGAAGATCGTCGCTCGGGCAATCGTCTGTTTAAAGTGTTGGAACAACGCAATATGACGCTGGAGGAGTTGATCGAGCATCGCAAACGTGGCTCGAGTCAATTGCATTTATCGACCATCCTGAATGGTGGTGATGAGCACTCGCGTTTCTATCCCGGACAGAAGGTTGTGCTGCAGGATAATATGGATATTGTGACGGCATTTGAGAATTTTCCGCATTTCAATTTGATTGATTTGAAGAGCGTGAAACCGGATGAGATTAAAACGGATTCGCAGGGTTCCAGTTATTTCACATCGATTATCGATATTGAGCCAAACGACGATAATGGCGCTAATGTTAACGATAACGATCACGATCACGATAACACTGATCGAGGTATTACCGCATTACGTCTGCGACGTCAGCGTCAACGTCAGCGCGAGCAGCGACGCCGACAGCGACAATTGCAGTGAGCGGGCGATTGCGATAACGATTGCAGCGTGGCGTGCTGAGCTGTGTGTTTGCCATTTTCATTGTATATCGATTACACACTGTTTAAATCGATTGTGTTCTGTTGTTCTCTATTCTAATTTTTTTTTGTTCGTTGTCGTTGTTGTTGTGTTCACGCTCCAACAAAAATGCGGCAGCAGCTCGGCACGCCACACATGCACACGTAAGTAAATGCTGGGTTCGATTGCGCATATTCGTCACGTGTGGCCAGTTATCGATTCAGTGTGTTATCAATTAAATTACAAATCATATAAATTATTGTTCGTGTCTTCAAAATTAGTTAGCAACGTGTATTTTTAACACTTGAATCTTTATTTTACCAAAAGTATCGATAGGTTATCGATTCAGTGTGTTATCGATAAACATACAAATCATACATATAATTTTCGTGTTTTCAAAATTAGTTAGCAACTTGTATTTCTAACACTTGAATCTTTATTTTTACCAAAAGTATCGATAAGTTATCGATTCAGTGTGTTATCGATTAAATTACAAATCATATAAATTATTGTTTGGGTCTTTAAAATTAGTTAGCAACGTGTATTTTTAACACTTAAATCTTTAATTTTACCAAAAGTATCGATAAGTTATCGATAAGCGAAAAACACTCAGCGCATAACTCGTGCAATATATTAAACAAAGTAATATTTGTCCGATATCGTGCCGTCATAAATATATTATGCATGAAATTTATCGATAATTTATCGATACGTGAAAGACGCATAATTTACAAATCCGTAAACAAATATCTGTGACAGATTTAACTAAATGCTACTTGTTTCGTCGACAACTCAAAAATGTTCTACGAAAGCTATCGATACTATCGATAATTTATTGATGCACTGAAAACATGCAATTCGTTGCACGATTAGTAAATATAATGTGTGGTCTATCCAATAAAATGGATAACACAAAATTCGATACATATATCGATAAGCTTAACTCTGATTTATCGATGACTTAGTGATTCTTACCTATAATTGTACTGTAAGTGTGATTTTAAGCTCACTCTTGAAAGACTACACTTTATCGATAACCCATCAATACTTATCGATTGGCACATAACAACATCCCGAGTGCAAATATGCCATCACACCTGGTACTAACGCACACATGCCACAGCTCGCTGCAACCGCCGCACACAAACACACACACGCACACTCAAAACACTCCATAAAAATATAAATGCATGTAAAGAAATTTATCGATAAATGCCTAAAGCGCTCTCTCTCTCTCTCTCACACAGGACCCGCCTATGCGCCCACATCCCTATTGGCCTCAACTTTAACCTCGCAACAACAACAACAACAGCGAGCTGAAAAATCGCTTGGATTTTTTCCATCTTGGAAAACTTTGGCGCTCGCCTCGCTGGCATCATCGACATCCGGAGGAGCAGGAAGTGGATCGGAAGGAGGAGGAGGAGCAGGAGTTGTTGCTGCCAGCAATGCCTACTATTTGCCACCGCCACGCCTGCTGCTCGACAACAGCAACAGCAACAACAACAATATTGCCGGCAATTCACAGGAGCAACAACTGGACAACATCGAAATCGATTTGAGCAGCAATGGCAACTTAACCAAACTAACGCCCGCCAGCAGCGATAGCAGCGATAACAGCGATGTTATCGATACCATAGAGAACGAGGTGGCGCGTGCACATGATTTACTGGATTTGGAGCTATCGGGTCATGGCTTCCATCGCAGTCCAGCGGCGGCAGCGGCCACATCGATGTCGCAGCAACATGGCAACAGTTTCTACGCGCAAATGCCGTCGGGCATTCGATCGGCAATTGTGGCAAGTGCGGCAATTGTGCTGACCTCGTTGGGCACGCTGATGGTCATCTTTGTCGTGTGTCGCTGGAAGCAGCATCGCCGTCGCAAGTCGAGCTATTTGAAGACCTACAATGCCATGAAAAGTAAATTGCCGCAATTGCCGCAAACGGCGTTGACATCGCGTCGCAACTCGTTGCGGCAACACATGGAGGAGTTGGTGGTGAGCAGCAACAGCAACAGTCACAGCAACAGCAACAGCAGCAACAATAGCAGCAACAACAACAGTTGCCACAATTCGCACAAGGGCAACATATTGGGCATTGCCACCGTGTCGTGCAACACGCCCATCCATCATCATCATCATCAGTTGCAGCGTCAAAGCTCGTTGCTGTCAACAACGCTCAGCAATTGCAGTTCACAGTTCGCAACGCCAGCAACAGTTGCTGCCACAGCAACGGCAACAGCAACAGCAACAACAGCAGCAACAACAGCAACAGCTGTGGGCGGCGGTGGGCGTGGCGTCAATTCATTGGCATTAACACTGCGCAGCACACACCAGAAACTCAATACAATGGATCCAAATTCACCCGAGGTGCAGGAATATCTATTCGATACATTGCGCAAATCATTCGATAATTAGACATTCTGGACGACTATCGATAAAAGTCCAGAGCAACACACACACACACACACAGAACTGTAGTGCTATCTCGATCCAAGTTAGGCCAACTTTTATATATATGTATACACAATACACAAACAACAAAACATAAACTATTATAAATATATGTATACATCTATCTATATTCGATATATATGCGATATATATGCGATATATATTAATATTTAAAACGCAATGTTAGTTTATTAATTAGTTTAAGCAGAATGACAATTTTTTTTGTGAATGTGTTTTTTTTTGTGAAAAGAGAAGTGAGAAAAAATTAAGGAGAAACTATGGATATATACAGTTGAAGACTGGTCTACAAAATGCACTTAAGGAGAGAAGAAAGTGGATTCAGAAGAGAGAAGCTTAGAGAGAAAAAAGAGAGAAGAAAAGAAAAAAAAAGATGGAAGTGAATCGGCAAATGAAGAGAGAAGTCAAGAGAGAAGTCAGAAGAGAAGCAAAGCGAGAAAGAAGGGAAAATTATAAGAGAAGTTAAATGAGAAGATATTGTAAAATTATAGAAGAAATGCAATGAAAAGAAGTGAAAAATATGAATAACTTTGAAAAATAAAGAGTCAAGTCAGAAGAGAAGCAAAGCGAGAAAGAAGGGGAAATTAAAAGAGAAGTGAAATAAAAGGTTATGATAAAAGTGAATAGAGAAGTAACGCTAAGTCGAAAAAATAAGTAGAACAAAGAAAATGAAAGAAGAAAGCGAAGTAAAGTCAAGGAGTTAAATAAAAAAGAAAGTAAGCAACGTAAAGCGAAGTGAAGTGAGAAGAGTAGGCAAAGAATGCGAAATGAGAGAAGATAAATAAAAAGAACAGAGAAGTTAAGAAGAAGCAACAACGCAGTGGAATAAAGCAGGAGAAGACGAAAAGATATCAAGAAAAAAACAGGAAAAAAAAAAGAAAGAAGGGGAACAGTAAAGTAAGACTGACAAGGAGAAGTTAAGAGAGAAGCACAGAGAAGTAACATAAGCAAAATAAGGGAAGCGAAAAACGAAAGAAATTCAAAGTAAAGTAAAATGCAAAACAAAAATTGAAGTGATAAGTAAAGCAAAACAAAAAATCTCAAAAAGATAAGCGAAAAGTGAAGCGAAGGGAATTGTGAAGCGAAAAAGATGTGGGGCAATAAGGGATTTGAGAAGCAAAGTGAGAAGTAAATTAACATTACTTTATTGAGAAACAAAAAAATAGAAACAAAAGAAGAAAATTAAAATGAAAATCGACACAAAAAAAGACACAAAATAGTTTTGCTCAACAATGATCGAGTTTAGAGCTACGATTTCTACAACGTGTACAAATCTACAGTTTTTCAGATGAAAACTTTAAACTTGAAAACAAACTTTAAGTGAAATTTGTAGACCAGTTTGAAAACTGTCTTGAAACTCGAACATGATATATACGTAGATATTAAGCTCAACTCACAATGTGTGGCACGTAAATTTAGAATTAGATGAGAGAAGTAAAAGTAAAGTTAAATTAAAATTATAAACAACAAAAGATACTCTTAAAGTCGAGTTTAAGGGAGATAAAAACTGCGTTTCAGGGGCACAAAAATAGAGTTTGGACATGGGTTTCGTAGAGCACCGAAAGAAATGCACTTTAACACACCGAAAACAACAGAGCAAGAAAAGTACAGTTGTGCATATATCATTTTTGAGGTTATGTTGACAAACTTTTCGTCTATTGGAATTTCACACATATTTGAGGACAATAAATATTGAGGCAAAACAAACGAGTCAAAAACGATAAAGAACAAAATTTGTTTCTTTCTTAATTTTTGCTAGAGAAAAAACTCGATACAGTGCACTGCAAAATGGCAATTGCTCAACACTAGAATACGACATACTAAAAAAAAAAAAAAAAATACTAGAAATATTTATTGAATAACTGTTTCTTCCCCACTTAGCAGCAGATGAATTCCATTTTTTTGTGCCCAAAAAAAATACGATAAAAACATAAACATACTAGATTTAAGCATGTAAATATGTTACAATATGTTTAATTTGACTTTTTTTTTGTTTGTTTATGTTTTCTGTTTTGAGAATAAATTGTAGCAAAAATAAAAAAAATTTGAATTAATGGAAATTGGTTTGAAAATTGTGCAAGAAATTTCAGACAGACAAAAACACCGGCGATAGTGTGTTTAAAAATAAAACCAAGAACAACGGAATGAGAAGCATAAGGAATGAAAAAAGCCACACCGAATTATTCCATACAGTATTTTACCAGGCGAAATATTTATAGAGTTCTGTAGAAGTTGATGTAATCCAAAAATTGACTTAATAGCGGGCTTTCCCGATATACATATACGTATATTGCTTTAAAGTGTGTTTTAGGTTGAAATTTTGAGCTGAATTTGGATAGTATTTTGGGTTTTTTGGCGATTATTTGATTTTCTCTATCGTTAACAGGCATCTTAAAACTCTTGAATTGTCTTTAATTGATTTTAAATGAAAATCCGCTTGTAATTTCCAGAAATATGTTACAGATCTTAAAAGTGCGGGCAATTTTAATAAAAAAAAAAAGAAAGATGGATCAAAATAAAAATTTTCTCAGATTTCACCATTATTCATAACTCTACACATTTTTGTAGTGTATATGATAAGGAAACTTGAAAAACGCTTATTAAGTCAAGTCTTCAAATTTAAAAAAAATATTTGGAAAGGTCATCTAAATTCCGTTTGAATGATGCATAACTTTCCTTAGCCCATTAAGTATCCATTGAAATATTCGAATTTTAATAAAAATTCAACTTTCAAAACTTTTTTCCTCGATTTTTTCAAAAAAGTTTTGGGATGCAAAAACATTCTTCAAACAATTTTAGGAGTGACTGCAAAAAAAATTTTCAAAAATCTTTTCGCTTACAATTTTTTTTATATATTTTTTGAAAATCTCACGCAAAAAGTGACTTTTTAGCAATTTTGAAAATATTATAAAAAATACTAGCAAAAATATTTTTGAAATTTTTTTTTTTGCAGTCACTATTATAAGTGTTTCAAGAATTTTTTTGCATCAAAACATTTTTTGGAAAAAAGTTTTGAAAGTTGACTATTTTAAAATTCGAATATTTCAATGGGTACTTAATGGGTTAAGAAATTTATGCATCGTTCAAACGGAATTTAGATGACCTTTCCAAATATATTTTAAATTTGAAGACTTGACTTACAGTAGCCCTTACAGTAAAAGAAAGAGTGCACCTATTATTTTGTCCATGAGTGTAAACATAATGCCGGGGGGGGGGGAGGTGGAATACTCACCTATAGAGCTCATAGCAGAGACCGTGCTGGCTGAAGAGGCTGGCGACCGAGGCGTAGACGCTGTTCTTGGGCTGCATGAAGGCGCAGTTGTACATGGTGACATATTGGCGGGCGACAACGCGACATTGCCTCAAGGCAGCCGACAGGACGGACGTGCCGCGCAGTTGTTGCATCTGCTGAACACTGAAATAGAGCACGGTGTTGTAGCGCGAGGGCAGCGTGTTGATGTACGGATACCAGGAACTGTGCGCGCCACGCATCTTCTCAATGACCAGGGCATAGGCCAAATTCAAGTTGGTCAATTGCGGCAATTTGCTGTACATTTGTCGCTCCGCCTCGGACAGCTGTTCCTCGGAGAACATCAGCTGCCGCGGCACACTCAGGACTTGTTCGCCCTCGGCAATGTCGCGTGTCGCCCGCAAACCCAAACCGTAGCCAGGGAATATGGCGATTTCCACAGCATCGCTTTGCACGCCCCCAGCACGGGCCCAATCATTGAAGGCGCTCATTTTGGCCAGACGCTTCGTGTCATTCACATTGCTGTTGTCGGGCGGAAAGACGAGACGTTGCAGCGGCTTCTCGTGCTCCATGATCGTGGCCAGCAATCCGTGCACTTCGACGAAACTCTTCCATTCCTCGTTTGCATTCGCCGGCAGCTTTTGCAGTATATCCAATGCACGTTGCGCCAGCTGATTCAATATCCTGCGATCCTTTTCCACAGTTTTTGGTATGCGTATGCCATTGCTCTTGTTGTTGTTGCTGTTATTGCTGCCGCTTGTTGTTGTTGCTGTCGCTGTAACTGTTGCAGCTTGCTGCTGCGCGCCTTTATGTTTATTGTTGCGTTTGTTTTTGCCCATTGTTGTCAAATTGCAAATGCGAATTATACCGGTTAATAGACGACGACGACGCCGAAACGCAACAACACCAAAACAACAACCAAATAAGGGTAAATATGCGAATGCAGCTCTGGGCAACACGTGCTGGCTGCTGAGCAACAGCTGATCGAAACTGGTATGCTGCTCATAATAAGTACCAAGCAAAATAATCGGTCAATCGAAAATGTTATTTGTATTGTTAGCATAGGTTTTAACCACTGTTGCCAATTTGTCCTTTTTGCGGACAGATTTGCGGATGATAAGAAAATTTGGAAGAAATAATATAAAAATATGGTACTGTCTTTAAGCATTCTGTTATTTTATTTCTACCTTCTTTCCATTCTTATTCAGAAATAAAATAAAAGTTTGCTAAAAAAAGCAGTACCATAATTTTTATTATTTCTTTAAAATTTGACTATTCAAATCTGGCTATTTTTTAACGGACTAATTTTGGCAACGCTGGTTTTAACATAACATATACATGACTTGATACATATTTTACTTTACATTGCTTACCTAAACTGGTATGCTGCTCATTATAAATACCAAGCAAAAGAATCGGTCAAACGAAAATGTTGCATTTATCTGTTATGTTAGTATAGGTTTTAACATATATTTAACTGCTCCTTAATATTGTATTTACATTTGATTAAAAACATTTGATAAAAAACGTAAACATTTGTATAACATTGCCTTAACATTTTAAATTAAAAATTATATATAATATTATTAATATGTATTATAATAAATACCAAGCAAAATAGTCGGGCAATCGAAAATGTTACATATATCTGTTATGTTAACTTAGGTTTTAATAATTTACATTGCACATAACATGTCTATAACATAGTATTAATGTATATAGTATATATACAATCATATTTATTAATTTTGTATTACTATATACAATATTATTATTGACAATAAATTCTAAATTAGCAGGCTTTTGCTTTTGCATGTGAGCTGCGTATCTGCTTGTTGTCATCGATAGATTGATTTATCGAAACGACAGCCCTGTCAGCCCTGGCGCTGTCACGTTGCGACAACCAAACGAAGTTGAGCGAATTTTTAAAAACGTGCTCCACAAAATTGTCAAAGAAAACGTTTTCAATAAATAATGGGCAAACAAAAGGCAACAGTGGCCGCCGCCGATGAAGGCGGCAAATTGCCAGCGAAGAAAGCAAAACTGCCCGGCAAGGAAAACAAAGAGCTGGTCAAAAAACCCAAGAAGAACAAAAATGTGGAAGGCGTGCAACAAAACGGAACAGCCGAGAAAGCAAAGGTGCCGGCAAAGAAACCGAAGAAGACCAAAAATGTGGAAGGCGTGCAACAAAACGGAACAGCCGAGGAAGCAAAGGTGCCGGCCAAGAAACGTAAACTGGAGATAAAGAAGGAGGAGGAGAAGGAAGAAAAGGAAACTGTTGCAGACAAGACAACAGATTTGTCCAAGATAAATAAAGACATCTTTGGTTTGTTCAACCAGTTGAAGGACGTAAAGCAAGAGAATTTTGACAAGCATTTGAAAACAATGCTAGCGCTGCTCACATCGGAAGAGAAGGTGAGAGTACACCCGACAAAACTGTCGATTTGCATATATGTAATTTTTAATTGATAAACTTTGTATTTAGAACGCGGCAACATGTGCGTATGCAATCAAACGCTTGGTGCGCTGCACCGGCGCCGATGACATTGAGGCGGTGGCCACCAGCGGCAGCTATCTGAGCGCCATTGTCCACAAGGTGCCCGGCGTCGATCCCGTTGCGCTGCTGGAGACATTGAAGCGTGAACTGCCTGTCGGCAGTCAGCAGAAGGGCAAGGAGGAATCCCTGGCTGCAGTGGGGCAATTGATAACAGCCCTGGCCATAATGAAGAGTGCGCATTTCAAGCAGCCCTCGTCGCAGTTAATTGGCGCCATCTATCCGATACTCGTGGCACATTTGAAGGGACGCGAGTACGTGATGCACATGTGTGCGGACATCATGGCCGATTCCTTTAAGCAGGTGCGTCCACAGTTACTTTAATCGATTCTCTATTAAATTTAGGATTATTACAAAAAACATTAAAATTAAGATTAGCAATAATATGATAGGACCATAACAACTAGATAAATAACTTGGTTAGGCAATCAAATTATCAGGAAATGACGAGATCCAAATTATTTTATTAGAAATCGAGAAATTTTAAAAAATATACGGGCTGCCACAGAAATCGCTTTCGCTTGAATTTCACTTAAAAATGTAAATAAAATTAAATAAAATTAATTCAAGCGAAAGCGATTCTGTGGCACCCCCGATAATTAGGAAAAAATTGGGAAGGCGATTTGGATGCCAAAAATGAAGAAAATACGAGATTCAAACGATTTTATTAGAAATGGAAAAAAAAACATAATGTTTGTAAATTAAAAAAAAAATACAATTGGAAAATTGGGAAGGCATTTCAAACGCGCTCTTAACTAAGGAAATCAATAATATAGAATAGAAGAGATCCAAAATAGTTGATGAGAAATCGAAAAATTATTAAAATTTAATAAATTTGAAAAAATATAATTAGGAAAAGAAAATAATGAGATGACATTCCGGATTTTCCGGAATTTGAAACTAACCAATAATTTAGAAAAGCATATATGGATGCCACAGAAATGTTTCGCTTGAATTCCACTTAAACTTCATACAAATTTAAGTGAAATTCAAGCGAAAGCGATTTCTCTGGCACCCAGATAATTTGTAAACTAAAATGAAGAAATAACAGAAAAAATTAAAATCAAAAAAATATATTTATGGGCAATTCGAGGATCGAAAAGCAATATTTGTTTATATAATATTCAAAATATTCAAATATAATATTCAAAATGGTTTATTTTTACGTGCTTAATGCATTTTATCAACACTATTTTTATTATAAAAGTCAAGCTTTGGAGACTCGAATCATTTTTGAATTGTTTATAGAAAACAATGCATCGCGAACGCCACAGAAAATGAAAGTCGTTTTTTACTTTATCTTGAAAAAATGCGAAAATCAGCAAAAATCAAAATACTTTTAAAACACAATTAAATAATGTAGTTTTTCATTTAAAGGAATTATTTTAATATATTACTATTACTATATTTATTTTATAAATTTTATTAGTGATCGCGAACGTGACAAATTTTATTTTATTTATTTTATTATTATTTTTTTTTATCTATAGAAAACTTGTTTTAAATTAAACATTCTTTGGGAAAAATCGGGGGAAAAAGTTGAAAAATTTACTTTTTATAAAATTTAAAATTTTCGATGGGTACTTTATGGGTTAATGAAATTTTTGCATCATTAAAGCGGAATCTACAATAGTTGAATAATAGATTAATATAAGAAACCCACATCAAAACATCTTTAAGCTGTATAAAGACATTAGTGGTTCACTGTATATATTTTTAAAGATTAATATGGAATTTCATTCTTCTAGTCTTATTAAATAAATAATTTATAATTATTGTTATTGATTTTTAATATATTAACCAGCAATAATAATTAAAACTTACCTAATGTATTTTTAGAATATTTGTAATATATTTTAAAATTAAATTTATTTGATATTTCCATCTTCAACTCTTACTAAATAAATGATCTGCACTTGTAGGTGGATGCCAAGAGCTTTGAGTCGCACGTTTGGCCGCTGCTGCAGCTGGAGCTGAACAAGCCGCTGAGTGGCCTGAAGCTCCACAGCTTGGATCTCCTGCTGGCCGTGCACTTGAACTACGCCAAGCTGCTGCCGCTGAAGCAACTGGAGTCGAGCTTGTGGCGCAAGCAACCGGAATATGGACAGCTCTTTGAGCTGTACATGAACAGCGGCAGCATTGAGGGCACTGGTCTCCACGCGCGTCTGGGACGCTTCTTGGCCAGCACAAGCAATGGCAAGTTGCTCGCCGAATGGCAGCAGCATATTGTCCAACAGTTGCCACTGAAGCACAACACGGCCAAGGGCTATGTGATTCAAACCTTGGCATTTATCCTGCTGCACTTTGATGACAGCAAGAACGCCAAGGAGGAGGATTCGCCACTGTTGCAGCTGTTTGCCAGCGAGCCCTTGATGCAGCTGCTGCTGCAGGAACTGTCGGCGGCCAAGCAGCTGACAGACAAATTGGCCAAGAAGGCAAAACCCGCGCAGATTCAACTGCGCGACATTTGTCGTCGCTTCGAGGCAGCGCTGCTGTTGAGCTTCAAGCGTCAGTTGAAGCAGGACAGCAGCAAGTTGTTTATATTGCAACACTTGCTGCAGTTGCAGCTACAACTGGATGGCGTGTCCCAGACGCCACGTCTCACACAACAGCTGCTGGGCCATTTGGGCGAGCAGGGACTCCAGGCGATGTATAAATTTTACAGCCAACAGTTTACCAGCAACAAGGAGGAGTTTAACAAAATGCATCGCGAACATTGTCTGAAATATATGCAAGTATTGCTACAAAATCCTCAATTGTCGGAGCGCAAGAAGCAATTGAAGTTCCTCTTGAACATTTCCATTTGCCATTTGAATGAAGAGCAGCAGCCTTGCACTCCAGCTGAGGCAGCTGCCTTCAGTCGCCAAGGCGCTGCTCGCTGTGAGGAGATTCTCTTTGGCTGTCTCCTGCACAAGATTGGCAACAGCAGCGAGCAATTGGTGGCATTGGTGTCTCAACTGCGCGAAACATTGCAACAGTTGTCCAAACTTTTGACTCAACCCGAAATTGCAGCCAAATTGCGCTCGAAACAAACTCCGGAATTGCAGGAGGCTTGGAAGCAAGTGGTACAAGTTCTAAATGCTCCAGCTCCAACTCCTGCTGCCTCCAAGGATAACAAACAAGTGCTGGCACTGGCATTTGATGCATTGATACTCTTCCTGGGTCTGGCCTTGTATGCGCCCAGCTGCAATGTCTCCATTGAGTTATTGAATGATCTGTTCATCTGCAAACAGAATGCGCTGAAAAAGAGCAAGAAGGTGAGTTAAATAACTTAAATAATTAAGTTAAATAGCTGCAAGATTAGAGAAATTAGAGAATTCAGAATTATATATCACTTTAAAACAAAAAAATTTGAATAGCATTGTCAATATACATATCCCAAAATAGTACAGATATACGGTGGCTTAACCCATTTTCGGCCGCGATACAAAAAGTAGTGAGTTTCTCATTTCTAGGCTAATTTGGACCTTCTAAAACCGAATATGAGGTTAAAAATCAAATTAAAATTCACATTTTTTTAAACTTTAATATTTTTTAAAATTAATTTTAAAATTCATTTTTTATTTTTAAATATGGGATTACCATAGTAAACATTTTCTGGATTTTATAATTTTCCATTTGAATTTGAATACGTTGGTTAACATAAGAAAAACGGTCTGAAAATTAAAAATTTTGCTGTTCGGCTAGTCTAACAGCGGCCGAAAATGGGTTAATATATGCACCCTTATTTTTGTTATCACAGTAAAAAAAATATATTTGGAAAGGTCGCTTAAATTCCGATTGAATTTTGAAAAAATATCCTTAACCCATTAAGTACCCTTCGAAAATTTCGAATTTATGAAAAAATCACTTTTCAAAACTTTTTTCCTCGATTTTTTTCAAAAAATATTTTGATGCAAAAAAATTCTTTGAACAATTTTAAGAGTAAATGCAAAAGAAAATTTTCAAAATTTTTGCAAGTATTTTTTATAATTTTTTGAAAATCCTAAAAATGATAATTTTAACCCATTTTTCCTCATTTTCAAGCAAAAAAGGAACTTTTTGCAGTTTTCAAAAAATTATAAAAAATACCAGCAAACATTTTTTTTTGCAGTTACTCTTAGAATTGTTTGATGAATTTTTATGCATCAAAAATTTATTTTTTAAAATCGACAAAAAAATGTCCATGTACAAAAAACTAAGTGGAATTTATGACCATATCAATCCAGTTTAAAAAAAAATGATAAATAGTTTCGTTGCATCAAAATCTTAATTTTTGTCTGTTGCGAACGTTACACTTTGTATACACATTTATACTTCAAATTATTAATAAATAGTAAATATTCTTTCAAATATAGTTTCAATGTTAAATGAAGGAAAATTAAACAAAATTTAAGATTTTGTTTAACAATTTTCGAATTACTCGTAGTAAATTAATGAATCTTGATCCTTTTGCAGGCTGCCGCCGCGGAGCTTGGCTGGCAGGATGTGGTGACGGATGTGCTGCTCCAGTTGCTCCTGCAAACCGGACACTTTTGGCGCGACTTTGTCAACAAAATTGGCGGCGCTCTGATGCCGCAGCTGGGCAAGGAGAACTTGGAGCAGCTGCTGGTCACATTGGACATGAACAAGAATCCGCTGGGCGACAAGCAGGATGATGGGCAGGAAAGTGACGACGACGAGGACGAGGCAGAAGAAAGCAGCGATGAGGAGGAGGAAGATGAGGCGGAGGAGGAAGATGCTGATGCTGATGATGATGAGGCTGCCACCAATTTGGAGCTAATACGCGAGAACGTGCGCAAAGCATTGCTCGACAACGAGGACAACGAGCTGAACGATGACGCGAGCAGCGTGGATTGGAACGATGTGGATGAGGCGCAGGGCGAGCGTCTCAATCTGGCGCTGGAGCGTGCCTTCCAAGCCTTCAAGCCCAAGGGTCAGAGCATCAAATCGAAGGATGAACATCAAACGAAATCGGAGCGCATCAATAGCACAACTTTGTTGCATTTCCGTGTCCGGGTTCTGGATCTGGTGGAGCTGTTTGTGCAGTCGCAGCCACAGCTGGAGGTGCTGCTCGATGCTCTGACCAGTGTCTACCATGTCTTTCAGATGAGCAGCGTGGATAACAAGCTGCAGCCGTTGGCCGAGGCCAGCAAAAAGACGCTGCGCAAGCTGATCCACCAGAAGATTAGCTATAAATCCCCAACGGAGGATAAACAGCCCATTGTGGACTGCATCAAGGAGTTTTATGCGCCAGCAGAGGAGTCTGTC
This sequence comes from Drosophila recens, assembly GCA_037043495.1. Taxonomy (NCBI): domain Eukaryota; kingdom Metazoa; phylum Arthropoda; class Insecta; order Diptera; family Drosophilidae; genus Drosophila; species Drosophila recens. The sequence continues at coordinate 61,528 of JBAMBJ010001674.1, forward strand.
ACTGATCCAAAGAAACCACAGCAACAGCAGCAACAACAACGGCTTAAAAAGAAGGGCGAACTCGCTGAATGGCGCCATAAATGTGTTGCCTATTTGGTGGCTCAGTTCAATGAGGAGGATGTGACCAGCAGTTTGGTGTGGCCGCTGCTCGAGGGCCATCTACAGGATTGGATCTCGCGTCGCAACAGTCCGCACACTCTGGCCAGCTTCGATGCCATCTTCGATTCGCCCTGGATTGGCGTTACCCAATTGGCCATCGCATTTGCCAATTGCCTGGCCAAGAAGGATCTGCGCAAATTCCGTCGCAATCAAATCTTTGAGACGCTGATTAAGCACTCGGGTAACATACGCCGAGCTTTGGCCAACAATGAGGCTGCCAAAGAGGAGTTTATAACGGCTCTGGGCAACTACGAGCCCGAGGGAATCAAGGAACGCCATCAACAGACCAATCTGCTCCATAGTCTGCAGAAGAAGGAAAGAACCTTGGGGGCTGTTTTAAAATAAAACTTTACTTTCTTTTTTAATGTCATTGGGCGGGCATTTACTGAATGCAAGTGTCAGTAAATCTAGCGATAAGTTCGAAATAAAACAACGTGCTAACAAAAATTGAATGAAAAGTATATTGTATTGTAAAATAAAGTTGAGAATCATCTAAGGCAGCGGTGGGCATGAAATCTGAATTTGAATATAAGAGTCTATCTAAGTTGGGTGCAGCCGCTGCTCCCGGAGCCACTGCGTGCCCAACACTGATCTAAGGCAACAGATTTAAGAGTAAGATTTTCTTTTTTTCTATTCGAATTTTTAATAAAATGTTGAATATACTTTTAAATTGATGATGAAATGAAAGAGAGAATCATCTATGAAGTGGGAATTGATAGGGAGTTTTTGCTACAAAAATATCGAAATTCAATCACTGCGGACGGCAGTCCGCGCTAGTGACGAAAGCAGCACGAAGGGTGCGAAGGCGACTAGCATATATACACAGGAAGAATGGAAAATTTGCTATGACTGTCCGATCAGGTCGAGCTATATACCGATCGAAAGGTATCAGTTAAACTTACAAATGTGCATACTAAGACTTTTGAAAACTCACCTGGTTCGTGAGATAAACAGGTGTAAGTGAGAGGGGAAAAATTTAAATGATTGGAGCTAATGGGGCCGGTGGAGCCTTTTTTATTTTTATTTTAATTTTTAACTATTCTTATTAAAATTACGCGTCGAATGACACCTCGATCATCAAAATCCGACCGCTGGTTCGAAAGATAATTTATTTTGAAATTTTTGGTGCCCTTCTCAAAACGAGATGAAAAGTCAGTCTGTCTGTTTGTTTGTTTGTTTGTTTGTTTGTTTGTTTGTTTGTATAGATCAAATCGTTGTTTTAGCTTAAAAGTTTGATTGAGGACTTGTTCCCGCTCAAAAATCTAGAAATGTTTGTTCTACGACTTTTTCGAAAAACCGCTAGTTTAGCGGGAAATCGCTAAAAACCGCTAAAATTTAAACCCTCATAGCATCCAAACGATAGAAGCTATAGATGCGATCTATATATCGTTGCAAAGGTATTTTGAAGGGCTCTTAGGCATACCTTCAAAGTTTTTCTTTTAAGTAAAAAGGTAAACGGCTACAGGTGAAACAAGGTATTTTTTTACACATTTTGGCGATTTAAGAAAAATCTACACATGAGATCACTTTAAAATATGTTATATCTTATAGGCAATTTGATTCCGCGTTTTTTGACATATAACACGTATCTGTCAAAATTCGTTTGGACAAGATATTACCAATTAACTGAATATACCTTTTACCTTTACACTACTGCATGTACATATGCAGTATGTACACTGCTTGCAGCGTGATGCGGAAATAAACTGCTTGCAAGTGGTGAATTCTTTTTGCGGCAGATAAATCATTTTATAATCAAAAATATAAAATCGTTTGTTCTACTTTTTCGAAAAATCGCTAGTTTAGCGGGAAATCGCTAAAAACAGCTAAAATTTAAGCCCCCATAGCATCCAAATGATAGAAGCTACAGATGCGATCTATATGTCGTTGAAAAGGTATTTCGAAGAGCTCTTAGACATACCTTAAAAGTTTTTTTTTTAATTATAAGGGTAAACAGTTACAGGTTAAATAAGTATTTTTTCCCACATTTTGACAATTTAAGAAAAATCTACACAACAAATCACATCAAATATTGCAATTTTAAAATTTCTGATGTCTTATTCAAAAATTTCTGATATCCCATAAAAAAACCTCTTTACGAGGTAAAAGTCTAGTGACAAAAACATTTTCATGCCCCAAAATTTCTGATATCCAATTTTGTGACGAATAATATTAAGTTTTACACATCAATTATTTTAAACAAAATTTTTGCATTCGGCACTGCGCAAAACAGTGAGTTTTATTTAGTATTAGAATTGAAACATTTTAGCGCAATGTGCCGGGTGCCAAAATTTTGTTTAAAATAATTTATGTGTAAAACTTAATATTATTCGTCACAAAAATTGGATATCAGAAATTTTGGGGCATGAAAATGTTTTTGTCACTAGACTTTTACCTCGTAAAGAGGTTTTTTTATGGGTATGTTTAAACAAATGGCAGTTTCAATTTTCTGTAATAAATTTATAAAAAAAAAAAAGTGTAATGTATTTACAAAAACCTCGTAGTTTGTGAAATTGTTGAAGAATATATAAAACTCAGTTTTTTTAAAAATATAAATTACATAAAATGGAAAATTCGATAATTATTTTAGCTTATTAGATTTCGGAACTTTTTAAAAAGAATTCCTATCACTTATAGTGTTGGTAAAATGATGCTGAGAATTATTCAGGGGGGCATCCAGATGGTTAACAAAATTGGTATTTTTTTTTTATTGCATAAACTTATAGTACAGCTATTCAAGAATATGAACCTGAAGTTTCAATACGAAGTCCCCATTAGTTCCAAAGATATGAGATAAGATATGATAAATATATTACTAAGGAAAGAACAAAAAATTAATGATTTCGGATCGAAAGTGCAACCTTCAGTTAACCTTGATTTCGATCCTCAATGATCCTCAAAAATATTTTAAAGTGTAGCTCAAAATAGTAATAAACTATCCTCCAAGCTTAAACGAATTCTGTTTAATCTTTATCAGTTATAAAAAAAATCACAAAAAAACTCGAATTTCTGCCTCCTAAACTAGTTTCCCTCCTTAATGGAGATAATGAATTCTTTTAAAAGTCACGATATTCAAAGTATGCAAAATCTACTTACAAAGTTTCCATATTCTTTTAAACAATTTGACACAAACTTAAAAGTCCCAAGCATAAAGACGAGAATAAAAGGTTGAAAAAGATCCAAAATTTTGAAAAAATAAAAAAACTGAGAAAGTTGAAAGTCAGGCTGAATTTATTTTAACTATTTTCATGGCTTAAGTAATCCCCATTTCTTCTGGTTATCTGGTAAAAGTATTCCCATTTTAAGCCACAACAAAATAAATTTGCTTACAACAAAAATACTTTAATTACAATATAACAAATTTATTTTAAGTTTTCTATATTTCAATAAACTGCCGCATTTTTTGTGTCGCAAACGCAGTTAAATAAATTTTTTAGTACTTCCAATTGCAATATGTGCTTAGACAGAGATAGCTGTACATATTTGCGCACTCTTCATGATCATAAACTAAAAAACATTGCACCCAAAGTGAAACATGACTAAAAAAGAAACAAATTTACAATAGTTAAATTATGTAAAATTAAATAACAATAGTTGAAGTAAGTATATAAAAAGTTTTCATAACTGTCGACATATATACAATATGCATTTATCAAATATTCTGTGCATAAATTTAAATTTTTTTTTATTTTATTTTATATTTAAATTTTATTTTTAACCAATTATTCAATTTAATACAAAGGAGACTTTTTGAAAAATAAGTAATGGGACCGCTTGCCTCGCGCACCTCCAACAGCACTGACAACATTTGGAATACATAGGGCATAAACTCGGTAATGTCCTGCTGCAGAATGCCCTGGAAAACTGGGAACAATGCCTCCTCAAATGAGCTGACCGCTGAAGCATCTGCTTGGCAGACGATTTTGATGGACAGCGACAGAGTCTCGAAGAGATAGTGATTGAAAAGCGGACGCGATGGATTCTTGGCCACGAACGTGAGAATCTCGGTGAGGCGTGGCAAGGCAACGGCCATGAAGGGCATGGCGCCAGCTTGCAACACATGGAAACTGCGCATGATGGCCTTCATGACATATTCGTTCTCCGCGGAGCCAGAGAGCGCGAGCGTGGCAAACAGTCCGCTGACCAATTGATTCGAATGCGCTGCCAGTATCTGTGGTCCAAACAGCAGCGCATTGCTCGCATCCCGCATGGTCAGTATCTTCTCCAGCGAACAGGCCGCATAGCTGTGCACCACAATGCTCTCGGCGGGCAGATGGCGTATCAGTTGTGGCAAACAACCCGCCAACGTCTGCGGTCCCAACAGACTCCGAAAGACCATGACGTATTTGATGGCAGCTGCTTTTAGCACTGGCAGCTCATTAACATTGGGTCGCTCCATTTCGGGCACAATGTGCTCGGCACAAAACTGTGGCAATGGCACCAGCTCCGAGCTCTGCGTAACGCCATGCTTCTGAGTGCCGCCACGTGATGCCCATGAGGTGACCAAATAAATGGCCGTATCCTTGGCACGCCAATTGCCAACTGGATTCTCTTTGTATTTGGCCAGCAAGATTTCCATATATTGACCGAAAATGCCAAAGATCTTTTGCTCAAAGTTGACGGACAGGGTTTTGACCAAATCACAGGCGGCTCTCCGTCGGGTATCAATATCAGAGCCCTCAATGTCACGGCGTATATACTCATCGGGACTGTCCTCGAAGAGCTCCTCGTCCGAGGGTCTGATGTCCAGATTGGGTATGACAACCTTCTCGCAAATGCGCGCCAATATCTCCGGATTCTCAAAGATGCCGTGATAATGCTTGCGCTCAGCAACAACAGACAGAAATTGCAGCGCATTCGAGACGAGCGCATCGTATTTGGTGTGCAGACTGGTCTTGACCAGCAGCTCCCAAACAGCAGTGACAAACTGCTCCATGTACGGCTTGAACTCCTCATCGTATTTCCGGGCATAGAGACAAATGTTCTCACACACCTGGGAGCGCAAATGCTCCAGCACACCAGCGTCCTCATCATCATCGGTACGCAGACTGGCCACATCCACGGCCAGCTGCTGCAGGAAGGCGCCCATCCAGGTGTTCATGTTGTCCTCAAAGAACTCGGGCAGATCCTGCGAGTTGAGCGAGAAGAACACCTTGTTGACCAGCACCAGTGAGCTATAGATGACCTTCAAGGCCTCCGGATTGCCCTCGTGCATGGTGCGCAGCTGCATGGTGGCCTGCAGCAGATCCGTCAACGGCTTGGCCATGCGATCCAGCACAAATTTGATTTCCTCCCACAACGATTGCGATTTAAACTCGTAGCGATAACGTTTAAATAGCGAATGCGCCGTTTGCAATATGCCATTGATAACATTGAAATCGCCCGAGGCGAATTTCTCAACCATTTCGTCAATCAGCTGCGGCCATTTCTTGGGGAAATCATGCTTGCCAATGATGCTCACCGCATCGCTCAGTTGCTTCTGCAGCGCCGTCGGCGAGTGCAGCATTAGGGTGACAATCAAAGTCTTGATCGTATTCCGATCACTTTCGTGTATGCGATCCGGCTCATCGCTGTCCTCGTGGGCGGCCCAGTTGCGTTTCACATAGTTCTTGAAGGCAATGGCGCCCGCCACCCGTATGGTCATGTCCATGCTGCCCTTGTCTATCAGATTGAGCAACAGCACCGGATAGTTCTGTTGCCGTTCCGTTGACTCCAGCAGCTTTTCCGCTAAATGCACCGCTAATGCAGACGCATCGCCGCCTTTTTCCCGCGCGTGCACATCGTTCGTTCTTCCTCTCTCTGCAAAGAAAGAACTGCGAGGCCTCACTGGTGGGCACAAGATCCGGAAAAAATCCACCCAAACACCGTGTTTTGGGCGAGTGGTGAACCGGCTTGGCTGGACTGGAAACCGGGAAGCATAATCTCTGGATAGAGGTCCGCACCCAACACAATGTTAATTGTGCTCGGACGGAACCAACGATCGTCCGCCAGACGAAGATTGGCTTCGTTGCCACACAGCCTCTCGGCGATGGGCTTCGTTGGTGTCCGGTATTGGGTCGGAAGCAGCTGGAAAATGACTTCCCGCTGAAAGTCGGAGGCCCTCGATCGTACAACAGCCGTACAAGCTCTTTCGGTACCGACGCGGGAGACGGAAAGCCCGAAGGCCGTTGCCAGTGATGCGTCGATACGACTCAGTGGACAGCAAGGATCAATTATTGCTCGAGTCTCGAAAGTCTTCTTGCCGGTGTCGAGGATGATGAGCGCAGTTGGCAGAACTGTGGTTTTCTGCTTCTCCAAGATGGATGTGAGGGAGAGCGTCGGGATGGGCCGGGTTGGAGTGCGAGCTGCTGATGGTGGAGAGCGAGACCTCGCTTGCTCACGGGTCGGAGAGCCTTGCCGCGGCTCGTGCATATGCAGCAGCGTGTGGTGATCACCCTGACACACATGGCATCTGTCCCGACGTCTACAACCTTCTCCTGAGTGCTGGTGGGCCAAACATTTCGGGCAGTATTTGTTGATTAACACCGCCCGGAGCCTCTTCTCCGCCGTTAACCGCATGAAGCGCTGGCACTTCCGCAATGCGTGGACTCCTCGGCAGACTCGGCATCGGAACGACGCGGTTCCTCGAGTACGTCTGCCCTGTGTTGCCTTTGGACGAGGTGCCATTGCGTGTTGTAGCGTACTGAAATAAAGCGGGTGCGGAGATTAATAATGGAAATTATTGTTGTAATGTTGGAGACGGAATGTCCGTCTCTGTAGGCAGCAAAATTAATTTTGCGATTGGTCGTTTGATTACGCCCCGGGTCGTTAAGACATCGACCACCCGAACTCTTTGATCTATGCCAGGATACGTAGCTTGAACGCGCCCAAGACGCCATTCATTTACTGGAAGATTATCCTCTTTAACAATAACTAAGTCATTGCATTGGAGGTCTCGCGTTGGTGATTGCCATTTATTTCTCTTGTGCAATTCTTTGAGATATTCATCTTTCCAACGGAGACAAAACTGTTGGTGGAGAGCCTTCACGCGCTGCCAACGATTAAGAATGGACATTGCGCTTTCATTAATTTCAGGCTCTGCTGTGGAAAGAAGTGGACCACCAATAAGGAAATGACCTGGACTCAGCGCCAATAGGTCAGTTGGGTCTTCAGACATTGGAGAAATTGGCCTGGAATTTAAGCACGCCTCTATCTTAGCGAGCAGAGTCGAGAGCTCCTCAAAGGTGTGCTTTAAAGTGGACGCGGATTTGAAAAATAGCGTTTTAAAGCTTTTTACGCCGGCTTCCCAGAGCCCACCCATATGGGGCGCACTGGGGGGATTGAAATGCCAAGACAACTTCTGGTGGCTATACTTGCACAGAACGAGCTTTTTTGTGGCCTCCAAAAAGTCTTGTGAAAGGATTTTTGCAGCTCCGACGAACGTCTTGCCGTTGTCAGAGTACAAAGTGGATGGACAACCACGTCTGGCTGCGAACCGTGCGAAGGCTGCCAGGAACTTTTCCGTGGTGAGGTCTGAAGTCGCCTCCAGATGGATCGCCTTGGTGCTGAAGCACACAAAGACGCACACGTACCCTTTGGTTATAAGGCACGCGCGACCAGTGTAATTCTTCACGTCGAATGGGCCAGCAAAATCGACACCTGTATGAGTAAATGGTCGGGAAAAGGAGGTTCGCTTTACAGGTAGAGTTCCCATAAGCTGAGTCTGCAGCTGTTTCTTGTGGAGAATGCAGATTTTGCAGGAGTGGATGACGGATTTAACCAACACCTTGAGCTTTGGAATCCAGTATTTTGAGCGTACAAGACGCACAACTAACTGGTTACCTCCATGTAGGGAGATATGGTGCGTAAAATTCACCAGGAGGCGTGAATATGGACATGCATATGGGAGTATGATTGGATGTCGTTCGTCATAGCTCAACATGTCAGATGCTCTTATGCGTCCACATGCTCGGATGACTCCCCTTTTGTCCAGAAACGGGTTCAAATTTAGGAGACTGCTTGATCGCAGGACCGGTTTCTTTTGGGACAGACATTTGTACTCAGCTGAGTACTCATGCCTTTGGGTGAGAATGACGAGCCGTTCTTGAACGGCAGAAAGCTCTGTGTGGTCAGGGTCGACTACAATGGATGTAGGAATTTTCCTGCAAATATCTATGAAGCGGAATACGTATGCCATCACTCGCAAAGCTCTCTGGAACTTGGAAAATCTTTCAAGAAGTGTGAAAGTGGGAGATGCTACTGCGATATGGACTTTTATAGGGCGTTGCTCGATAGTTGTATCTAACGAGATATCAACTGAAGTCGGCCATTGGCTTTGCTCAAGTTGCAACCAATCTGGCCCGTGCCACCACAGATCACTATCTAGGAGTTCACATGGGGAGACACCTCTGCTTGCCAGGTCCGCTGGATTGTACTCGGATCGTACATGGGCCCATTTCTTGGAGTCAGTGACTTGGGTTATCTTCGTCACTCTATTGGCGACGAACGTGGTCCAATTGCATGGAAGCTTGTTGAGCCAAGCTAATACTATGGTCGAATCCGTCCAATAGTATCGTTCACATTGTGGAATCGGTAGCTGTGGCAAAATTGCTGCTGACAATTCTGCCAATAGCATGGCACCGCACAACTCGAGCCTCGGTAAGGAAACCGTTTTTATAGGAGCGACTCTCGTTTTTGCGGTCAGAAGGTGAACTGCTACCTTCCCATTTGTCTCTGTGCGCACATAAATAGCAGCGCCGTATGCGCGTTGCGACGCGTCACAGAAACCGTGGATTTGGGTGAGCCCTTTTGGACTGAACTCCACCCATCTGGGAATGCGAACTTCGCCAAGGCGTGAATAATGGCTCACAAAGTCGTGCCACTTTTTAGTCAGGTCATCAGGAAGCATATCATCCCAACCTAATTCTTGGAGCCAGATTTCCTGCATGAAAATCTTGGCTTGAATGATAAATGGTGCTAGCCATCCTGCTGGATCGAAAAGCTTGGCAATCTGAGAGAGAACTTGTCGTTTCGATATAGAAGCCTGAACTACGAGCTGGGCAGGAGAGAAGAAAAACTCGTCAGAGTCTGCTTTCCATCGGATTCCAAGGGTCTTAGCATCGCTGGCTTCCTCAATTTCTAAGAAATCAGATCTCAGCCGAAAATCTTTTGGAATGACCTTTAACAAGTCTCTCTCATTTGACGTCCATTTCCGTAAAGGAAAACCTGCGGATTCAAGAGCCTCACGCAGTTCGGAAATGGCTTGGACTGCATTAGATTTCGAGTGGGCTCCTGCCAACACGTCGTCTACATACATGCAGTTTGCTATTACGTCACTTGCCATGGGATAACGAGATTGCACATCTTTGGAAAGTTGCTGCAGTACTCGTATCGCCAAGAATGGAGCACAATTTACACCAAAAGTGACAGTGTTGAGTTCAAAGTCTCGAAGCTCATTATCCTTTGTCCGGAATAGGATTCTCTGGTATGGAGTGTGATTGGGATTCACAAGGATCTGCCGATACATCTTTGTGATGTCAGCATTGAAGACGTATCGATAGAAACGCCATTTCAGGATTTGCAATGTCAAATCCGCTTGCAGAACGGGACCTGGATACAGGACATCGTTTAAACTCTTGCCGTTTGACGACAGACTGGAGGCGTTGAAAACAACGCGAAGCTTTGTGGTGGTGCTGTCTGGTTTGTAGACAGCATGATGTGGAAGATAAAAATTGTCGGAACGATTAGTGGAAGGGACTGGTTTCATATGACCCAAGTCCAAATACTCCTGGATCACCGAGTCGTACTGCTCTTTGAGGAGAGCGTTTTTGCTTAAACGACTCTCATTTCTAAGGAATTGAGCTAGCGCGATGGACCTTGAATGTCCCAAGTCTATGTGATCAGGATCCTTGAAAGGTAGCGTGACAACGTATCTGCCATTCTCAGAACGTGTGGTCGTACTTTGGAATATCTTCTCACACAAGATGTCGGATTCCTTTACCAGTTTGACTGGTATATCCTCCACCTCCCAAAATTTTGTGAGAAGTTTCTCTAATCTCGCTTCAGGATTTAATGAAATTCGAGTAGAGAACGACGATATGGATTTGGCACTGGATTTTGAAACGGGGCCGGTGATGGTCCAGCCGAAAATCGTTTCTTGACCAAGGAGAGTGCCGCAAATGTTTGGATGGGAGCCTTTCAGTAAAATGGAAGGAAGGATATCAGCGCCCAAAAGCACGTCTATCTGTGAGCTCCTATAAAAATGTGGATCAGCAAACTCCAGATTTGGCAGACCTTCTAAAGCACTTTGTGGAATAGTGTAGGAGGGCAGATTTCCTGCCAGCTTTGGAAGGACGTACGCTGATGTTTCGATTTGAATTCTTGGTTTGATTAGAGAGCCAATATGGAATTGGCAAAGCTTCTGAGGCTGAGCAGCAATGGCTTCATTGAGCCCTGATACTTGAGCGTCAACTGGCTGATATGGAATTTGAATCATTTTAAATAGACGCTCAGATATAAAGGTTGCTTCTGAACCAGAATCGATCAGGGCTCGCGCTGTATACTTAGTGCCCCTGTGACACACATGTATGACAGCTGTTCCTAGGAGAACGCTATGCGTGCTTGCAGAAAAGTAGTTTTGAACAGTGGCTTGCGGTTGATTGGAAGTGGACTGTAAAGAAGATGAGTTCAAAACTGCTGGAGTAGTGGATGCCTGCGGACGATGGAGCAAAGTATTATGACGTCCCTTGCAGGTATGACAGTTATGCGCACTTGTGCATTCTCTTAACTGATGCCCCCTGGCAAAACAGTTTAAGCAGAGATTGTGCTGTTTTATCGTGTTGGAACGCTCGTTAACAGTCATCTTGAGGAATTTTGGACATAAACGAATGGGGTGGTTCTCCTTGGAACACAATTTGCAAGTCTGAACCTTTGCGTTCACCTTGGCTTCAAAGGAGTTCACCTTCTTGGAAACAGGCTCCTTCCGAGCTGGTTTACCTTGAAGGTGTGAAGTTGAGGATGCGATAACGTCCTCAATTCTTTCTAGTGTGCGAGAACGCTCAACCAGGAAAGTGTTAAAATCCTCCCATGTCGGAAGATCCATTTGGTTCTGGATACTCTGTTCCCAAAGGGCTAGAGTTTGCTTTGGAAGCTTTGACGAAAACATAAAAACTAAAATGCTGTTCGAGAACGGAGACTCACTGTAAACGTCGGACTGTTCCAGAGCAGTCAGGCACCCTTGGATGGTGCTCTGCATATCTTTGATTGCAGCTCCGGATTCGTGGGAAATGGATTGCACACTGAACAGTATTTTCAACTGATTCGTGACCAAAAGTCTCTTATTTTCGAAGTTGTCACTCAATGCTCTCCACGCTGACGCGAAGCCCTCATTGGTGAGCGGAGATTTGACCACGATTTTTCTTGCCTCGCCACTAGTCTTGGAAGTCAAGTGAAAAAGTTTCTCAACTGGGGTCAGACTAGGATTGTTTATATAAATCGCAGTGAAAATATCTCGGAAAGTGGGCCATTTCAGATAGTCTCCATCAAAGACTTCTGTTTCGACTGGAGGCAGACGCCAGCCTCGTGGCTGATAGGAAGCTGTCTGAGGCGGAATCTGGACTGTAGCGTTTTCAATTTGTTCGCCCAGTGATGCAGCACAACGCTCATAAACGGCATAGCAGTAGGAATATTTGGCATGAATTGTGCCATAATCCGGATCATCGCTGGGCCCCGATTCAGAAAAAACTCTGGAGCAGCGTTGGAATTCTTGAGACACCCTGTCCCACATGCTCCGTATTTCTTCTAGGCGAACTTTCAATGTGTGTAGCGAAACTCCTGTGTTGGAATTGAATTGAGTCTCCAGTTGACTCATTCTATCTGTCATCGTAATAAAGTTGGCTAACGCGGACATCCTGTTGTTTTCTCTCTGCTGACTGGCGGATCGAGTGAGTCTTGTATCGGGTGGTAAAAGTGTCTTCTCTGGCACGTTCTTCTCCTTAGATGCGCTCGAACTGGCACGCGGTTCCTTTTCGTCACCTGGCATAATAGGCCTTCAAAAGAATCGACGAATAGACTCGAAAGTGATAAAAAACTCGAGGATGCAAGTGGAATTACAGGAAACGATAATGGAGCGTGCCCAGCGGAGACCCAATTTTTTTTGAATATTTACTAATATTTTTTTTATCGATACCTTTACTTTTTTTTATTTTTGTAAGAGAAGACAAAAATAAAAAATCGAACAAAAGAAATAAAGTAAAGGAATTAGTGGAAATGGATGCGTCTGCAGTGGAAACGTGACAACGATATTGAGACGAGGAGTAAATATATTTCTGTTCGGGTGACAACAAATATATATTTCTTGATAAAATTCGAATATTTATAAAAATAAATAAAATAAATATTTTGCTCACAAAAATAAAGAAAAATATCGAATAAGTGGAAGTGGATGCATCCGCAGTGGAAACTCTTGATTATTCGGATAATGTGTGCAAGGAAAAAACTGGAATTATTGAATGATAATTCGAATAAAAAATATCCAATGTAATTATCACTCAATATATCCAACTATCGATAAACGTGGATGTGTATTATCGAAGTTGGCTGCAACACGTTAACACTGCGAAGAAAAAATAATATCACTCTTCTTAATTTTATTTAAGAACAATATTATTATTTTGAACAGCGTGAAATAATCGCCACAAGTGTCACTCAGTACTGTGCAAAAAATAAGGAAAGAAAAAATGTTTCACTTTCATTCGTTCCACGATCGTGAAGTTGTTACCCAAGTGATATCGGTTATCGGATATGTATGTACATATGTCTCAGCATTAAAAGGTAAACAAAGAATTTCCAAAGGAAAAAAAAATGAAAATAATATTTAAATGTTGAAACAGAAATGTGTTTGTGTTGTGCAATGTACAAATTCCAGTGTAGTGACCATAAAAGTTGATGGATTCAATGTGTGTTTGTTTAGTGTAGTGAAGATCGTCTTCGTTTGTGTTTGTACATGTGTATGTTTGTATGTGTCACGGGGGTGGGTTTTGTGTTTATTTGCAATTAAATTGCAAACCAAAAATACACCCAAAGAGATTTTCCAATAATTTGTTGTTTGTCGCTGTAATTTTAATTAATTTCGTTGTCGGGCACAATACGTGATATTTAAACGGCATTCAATAGATACGACTGCATACATATGTATTTATGGGCAAACATATGTTGAGTTAATTTCGAAGTGGAATTTTAATGTGATTTGTGGACAAGAAATAATATATATATGTGTAAACAAATAAGTGCGTTGTATGTAAATATAATATAAATGTTGTGTTAGTTATTTTAAATAATTTGTGTTGGCCAAACATATGTTGCGTATGTAGTTAATAATTATATACATACATATGTACATACGTATGCAGCACTGTGCGCGTATGTATGTATGGTGTGTATGTATGTATGTACCGGTGTCGGAATTTTGGCACAGCGCAAATGAGAAAAAGCTTGTAATTTTCTTTCTTTTTCTCTTTTCAATCGGAACAATGACTTGTTATACGGGATCTTGGATGTACATATGTAACCCTTGTAGTTACATATGCAAATATGGCGGCGATCTGAGGGCAAAGTACGGAGGTAAGTATATGACCAATATGGCGCCGGAATATGGGAAGAGACGGACGAAAAATATGTATGTATATATATATATATAGGAATATATATATTGGAAAAAACACTGGAGGTGCCGGAATAATTGGCAGCAAAGATAAGTATATTTGTTGCCCAGGAGTTGCCAGTCTTGGCAATGGGCAAGTGTTAGTGTAATGGAGAAATATGACTTATCTTTCTTTGTACGTAGATTATCCACCGGTGCGAGCTGGGGCGAACTGGATCTCTCCTGATGTGCAGCGAAATATCCGGCTCGAAGGACCAAAATGATTGTAGAGGGGTGGAAGACTTCTTCGTGTTGAGGGCAGCCAAATTAAAACACTTAGCGAATTTCACGTTATAAGACTTCAGTTTATTCACGGACGCGTGTGCGCGGTTTCATTTGCGATTATGTACTGGACTTCATGTAAATTACAATTATACTTAATGTCCTATGTTAGCCTATGTTAAAAATATATGTTGCAACCAATTTGGGCAATTGTTGACAACAGGAAAAAGGGGACCTTGTTCACTGCATACTTTCGGGCATGAACACCTTAAATAACACTTAAAAAAAAAGTATTTTTGAGCTTTGTTTTTAAACATAAATCCTATTAAACAATCATTATAATTTTTTGTATAGTGCTTAAATGGACCAGGGACCGTAACGCTTATAATATTTAAAATATAATTTATAAAATACAAGTTATATGTTGATTTTTATTTCGTACTTAAAAGAAAACTCACATTTTTTTTGTCCAAAATAAAGAAATTATAAGATAATAATAAAATTTCAACCAAAAAATTACAAATTTATTTAAAAATTATATTAAATTTTTTTACAGCTCAAAAGATACATACAACGGTGGCCAAAAGTATTTTGACTACCTTTAAAGTTAGTTCTAGCCAAATTGTGAGCTTACTTCATGAAAAGTTTGGTATCAATGGAAAGGTCTTTTGAATTCCTTTCGAATGATGTAGTACTTTTCTTAACCCATTAAGTACCCATTGAAATTTTCGAATATTTGTAAACGTCAACTTTTTCAATTTTTTTTCTCGATTTTTTAAAAAAAATGTTTTGATGCAGAAAGTTTCTTTAAACAATTTAATTAGTAACTGCAAAAAAAATTTGGCGAAAAAGGCACTTTTTGCATGAAAATGAGGAAAAAGTGCCTTTTTCGCCATTTTCAAAAAATTATAAAAAATACTAGCGAAGAGATATTTGAAAAATTTCCATTGATACCAAACTTTCCATGAAGTAAGCTCACAATTTGGCTAGAACTAACTTTAAAGGTAGTCAAAATACTATTGGCCACCGCTGTATTTTCAAATTGTTTGTGGCTCTTGAACATATTTAAAAACTGAAATTTCGCCAAATGCTTTTTTTGCCTGCCAAATCGTGGGATGTTGTCCCGCATGTCCCGCCAAAGCCTTTCTATGTTTTCCGGGTCCACGAAGTTCTTTGAGCGATTAACTTTCTGGAGAACGAAACCATCCAAACATCTTCAATCAGCAGTGGGCACGCATGGGCTCCGGAAGCTAGCGGCTCCCAAGTTCAGTTTTCGTGCCCACCGCTGCTCCAAACAATTTTAGGCCTTCCAGCAGTCAGACATGATGGTACTCCCATTGGGTACTCGCTCGCTGATAATTGCGAGCAATGTCTACAGGCATTCCGGCATTCTACAGGCAAGATGAAGAAGTCGCCACTTGCTCTCTCTATGCCTCCGAACACCCATTGGCCTTCAGCCACTTCCTACTTCCCCACTTTGGCCTCGACAATCTCGACAATTTTGCCAGTCCCTCCAATTTGCTGACGACTAACATTTTGGCTCCAATCAATGTTAACCTCTCCTCCAATCATTGATTGATTGACGACACCAACCAAGCTCGTCAAACTGCAAATCCTGCGTCTCTGCCTTCAATCACAAGCAGTCCCAACTTGCAAACTTACAAATATCAAAAATTGGCGTATTTAAAATAAAAATTAAAAAAAAAAACAGTTATGCTATGATTTTGAAATAAAAATGTTAAAATAAAAAATTATTCAGTTTCTTATAACTCTGCGATCCCTGGTAAAAATTAGAAGATACACTGATCGCCATATATATTTTGACAACACTTTAAAATAAATGTACTCATAATTTGAACTTACTTCATGTAAAATTTTTTCAAAAATCATAAGAAAATTTTTCTGAAATCATAAAAAATATTAGCGAAGAGATTTTTGAAAAACAATTTTGGCAGTCACTATTAGAATTGTTTGGAAACAATTTTTTGTTTGAGACCGAGGAAAAAAGGTCAAAAACATTAGACTTTCACAATAATTTCGAAATTTACAATGGTTTAATGTAAGTTTTGTATCATTCAAACGGAATTGATGACAAAATTATGAGTAGATTTAACCTTAAGCGTTGTCAAAATATATAAACCGACCAGTGTATGATGACTATATATAAATATGATGACTAAACTGACTGAAGGATTTAAAGTTGATTTAAAGTTTAAATTTGGCGGCTAATTAGATGGCTGGAAAGAAGACTCTCTGCTGATGATTAGATGGCTGGAAAGTAGACCTTCTGCTGGAGCGTGCTGCTCAAAAGTGGCAGCATAATCTGATGATCCTTGTCGCCCCGTTTCTGGCTCACTTTGCCAGTGGTCGTGGTCAGAATGTCCAAGACGTGTTCACTGCAAGCAAACAGACACAAAATGTTCAATTCAAATCGTGTTAAATGTGAATTTCAAAATTAGAGGTCTCACCTGGCTGAGAGTTCCTTAACCGTTTCGCAGAGTGTTTGAATGAACCATGAACCGTTGACGCTGTGACGCAGTGCAACGAATCCGGGCACTGTGGACATGGCCACGACCATGTTGGCGTGCTGACTCGGCGACTTGGTCGTCGCATTCACATTGCGCTGCATTCAAAAAACACAGATTCAACATTTTGGAATTCAATTCAAGAAGTATATCAAAGAATTATTAAAGATATTTCAACATAAAATTTACATTTAAAAAATCTAATTTTTGAAAAACATATCTAGGTAATATGTAAAAATAAATATGGAAAATATTGAGAACACAAATTTACAAAATTTTGTAATTTACAAAAAATAATAAGGAATTTCACAAACTGAAATATTTCAATGAAGAAATTAAAATGAGAAGACAAATCAGAAATATTTTTTTGTATTGAATATTATGCAATTTTTAATATGATAATAAATTTAAAAACAATTTAATTTATATCAAACCGATCATTGGAATATTTCATTGTGGAAAATATTGAGAACTTAAATTTAAAAAATTTGAAATTCTCAAATTAAAAATATTTGGAAACTCAAAAAATTGCAATTAAAAATATAACTTTAAAATTAAAATGAAAAAAAAAAATCAGAAAAATCAAAGTCTAAATGTTGTATATTAAATAATAGTAATATTTTTATTATAGTTATAAATTTTTTAATATGCTTATATTTAATTTTTAATGTGATTTTAATATGGTATTAAATTAAAAAAAAATATATACATATATGGAAAAAAATAATCAAATCAGCACTTAACTATTTAATTATAATTTAGAAATATTATTAAATTGGAAAATAAATATGAGAAAAAAATGTATTACATTTTTCCAATTTTTCAATTAAATTATTTTTGATTTTAAAATAAAAAAATTAGTAAAAAAATTGGAAAAATGTTATAAGGAAATTAAAATGATAAAAATTATTGAAAACGCTAAGACTTGAAGAATCTGCACTTTATTATTTTCTTTTTAAATTAATTTTGAAAATATTTGAGGTGAAATTTAATAGAAAACTAAAATGAGGAAGACCAAAATCACACATAATTTAAAAGAATAAATTTTTAAAAATCTGGTTATAGGCAATTGGGAAATTAAACTGAGACAAATAATGGGAAAACCCATTTTTTTTTTCAATTTCAAAATTGGGAGAGTGGGAGAGGGAAAGAGAGAGAGAGAGACGGGGGTAAATTGCACGCACCGTTTGATTGTTCTTCTCGTTCTGCTGGCACGCCTGGATGATCAGCAGCTTGGGCTTGTCGTACAGATTCTCGTCCGCACAGAGCACGTTCTGTATGTCGACGATGCTCACCGGGATGCTGTCGCAGCCGTAGACAGCGCCCTCGAAGCCATGCGACAGGATGCACACGATCAGCGAGTCGCGCAGCAGGGAGCGCGCACACGCGCCCCGAATGATGTCCAGCATGGCCAGATGGTCGACATTGTCGTGGGGCTCGACGCTGTAGCCGAGGGCCGCGAAGACTTCGCCCAGTCGCTGTTTGTCCATGGCGGTGCCATCGCGTTTCGACAGCTTTCTTTCGGGCAAAAATGGCTAGAAAAAAAAAAAAACAAATAACCAAAATTATTTGAATTTATCATATTTTAAGTTCATTTTGCGAATGTAAACAAATTCAAATCGATGCACATTGCTGCAGTGCTGCCACTTAATGCAATTTTATGCCTGCACCAAATGCACTAAAAATGCTTCACATTTCAGTGTCACAGGGCAAATGTGAATATCAAATGTGGCACATTAGAGAAATTTAAATACATTTAAGTGTGCATATATACGATTTTTTCTAAATAAAATAAAATCATAGATATAAAAATATATATAGATTCCTGGACTGCCAAAATAAATTTAGTTTTAAATTAAATAAAGTTTAAAAAATGTATGCAAGCTGTTGAGAAATATATGTATTTAACAGGGATTAAAACCGTAACCGTAACCGTTAACCGGTATAAAAAGATTGAAATTGATAACCGTAACTGGAACCGTAACCGAAACAAGACTTTCACTGCGGACGGCAGTCCGCGCTAGTGACGAAAGCAGCACGAAGGGTGCGAAGGCGACTAGCATATTTTATTATACCGAAACCCAAAAACCGAAATTATTCAAACTCAAATAACCGTTTAGTAACCGATTCATGAATAACAGTTAATTTCGGATTGGTCAAGCATAGAATTTAATTATGATTTTTAAACTAAATTTAGCTTTTATTTCTAATTTGTATTTCTATCAGCAAAAAGATTGTAATTTTAAATATTTTTGAATAATTGTTTTCCGATTTTCATATTTTTAAAATTTTTAATATTTTTTTGTGAACCGAATCATAAAGGTATTTCGGAACTGAAACATACAAAAAACCGGTAACCGTAACGTAACCGATACACAACCAAAAGCAATGGCATGCTTGTCATATTGATCCTGTTGCATGTATCCACATCTGTCTATTCTTTATGTTTTTGGGAGCACAAACCAAACGACTCTAGTTCGAGGGACATATTTTACATACACGGTGTATTTTTCACAAAATGAAATACAAACGCTGGTATCAGTCTAGAAGCAGTAGCCAGTCTCTAAAAAAAAAAAAAATACACACAGAAAGAGGGCGATTTATGATGAATTTAGGTATAAATATTTTTAGGGAGTCTCCACTAGTTTTTTTTTATTGAATTTTGAAATTTTGAAATTTCGAAATTTTCAATGCAAAATGAGCTTTTGCATCGTTGTTTTGTGCATGTTTTCATTAATATGTTCATTTTTGTATTAAAATTTAAAAAAAAAAACTAGTGGAGACCCCCTAAAAATATTTATACCTAAATTCATCATAAATCGCCCTCTTTCTGTGTGTATTTTTTTTTTTAGAGACTGGCTACTGCTTCTAGACCTTTACCCCAACGCTTACTACTACGTTTGCTTACGTACTGACAATCGTCGCCCCGAAAAAAAGATGACACGTCTAACGAATACATCACCTTGTTATAATTTCATCATGGTCTACTCAACAATTAAGTGCGTTTAAAGTTGTTTTAATTTTTTGTGACGCACTGTGACAATGACAAGCAACACAAAGTTGAGATGTTGCCACCACATGTGAACGCAGTGTCAACCTGTCACGGCAGTGTGAACATGGCATAATTTGTAACTTTGCTTGCGATAATTCGATAACTCGATTAATTAATCGGAGCTACTTACACGAAGATCCTCGCTAACATCTTGATGAAAACTGTGTTGATTGATAATTAACAAAATGCCGGCATTATCCCGTTGCACCTGCAATGCATCTGAGCGCTGTTGTTGTTGTTGTGAATAATCGACGCCATTGCTGTTCAGCAAAGGAATTGCACTGGCAACTGATGTTGTTGTTGCTGTTGTTGTTGGTAGTTTTGTAACCGTTTCCACTTGCTGTGCATCCGATACACACTCCGATTTATTGACTTGTGCTTTTGCATTGCAATTGTAGGTTTGAATTAACAAAGTCGCCAGCGAGTGCAAATCGTTGAACTTGAAGTATTCAATCAGCAGCTGAACATCGCTGCCAATTGTCTGAATGTCGCCCAGACGCAAATGCCGTCGCGTCAGCCAATCCAACAGAAATATCTCCAAATAGGCGAAATCATAGAAACGCAACGATTCATTCGAATTCGAATTCGAATTCAACTTCTCATTCAAGTCCAACACCAATCGTCCACTCTGCGCAATTGTCAGCTGCTCGCAGATAAAGTACAAGGCTTTTAACAGCGGATGCACGTGCAGCGAAATCTCCTGAATTTGCGGCAAATACTGCAGACGCAACTGCTGCCAATTCATGCCCATTTTCCGCAGCACTTGCCGTGCATTTATGATGCACAGCGCCTCCACGAGATGGCAGCGCCATCTGTTGGGATTCTGTTGCGCGTACAGACGCAGCAGATCGCTGTTGAGCTGCTCCGCGGGCGGTGAACGCGCCAGTGCGAGCAGCTTTTGCAATATGTACGCTGCCTGCGCGTGCTGATCGCCAAAGAGCAAAAAGGACAGCGATACCTGCAATTTGAAAAGAGGAATGCCATTAATGACAGGACTCGGCCAAGTCTGGCAACGCTGTGTTTCACCTTCTGGGCAAAGTTTAGATCGTACTCCACATAGCGTAAATCCTCAATTTGTATGTTGTCCAGTGTACACATGACTTTTCGTTGCTTGCTGCTTTTGTTCGTCGTTCGTCGGGGAAGTCCAAAAAGTAACAGATATCGAATATTGATTACTTTTTGTCCTCGCCGCGCAGCGCAACCACTTTTAACATCAATATGTTAATACAAATTATGTTTGCACTCGTCAACACACACTTTAATGTCAAGCAGTGCAATTAACTTGCAGCAATTTAGATAACAACAAAATAATCAAAACATTAAAAAGCACAACACGCGATCACAATGTGACCCTCGGTGAAACGGCTGCACTCGCATCTGGTCACACTGTCAAACATTAGAGCTGGCACTCGATGCGATAGTTAATCGATTAAATTGATTTGAATTATTTATTGCGCAAATCTGAAAAATTATATGAAAGCATGAATATTTATGGCCGAAATTGTATATATTTATTTGACATATTTAATGGCCATTGTGAATTTGAAAAAATGTGATTATAATTTTTATTAAATTTCAGAAATATTACAGCATTTCTGTCGATATCGATGCAGATCGATTACAAATCAGATCGAATATTCTCCGCTCGACTGCTTACAGTGAAACTATCGTCGTTGCACTGCGTATCGATAAATCGTTTTTATTTACATGTCAAACATTATTTGCCTTGACATTCAAATCACAAACGAAACTTGAGCAAGTTTTTCAATTTGTTTATTGCTTTTATGTTCATTAACTGTATTACATGCAGCGCAGCAGGACAATTTTCGAAAATATCTACATATATATAAATAGAATTATCATTTTTGCTAAAAACAAGACATTGATAAAAGTGGTCTAAGCCTATGTCTAAGGTAAGATACTTAATAGCCAATGCTGACCACATTCCCTTAATATCAATACCATTTACAAGTGAATTTTAAAATATGTTTATGTATTTTGATTTGTTGCGAAATTATTTGCGCAACAACTCTGTTTACCTATCGAAGATATTCACCACACGTGCGCCATGTTGCCACAGTTGCTAAGTGCAGCGTTCATTAATACTGAGCGCTGCCAAACAGTTGAGTCGATTGATTTAAAAATTGCGCTCGCTGGTAAATATATTCTTATAAATAGAAAATTTATAATTTAATTTATGTGTGCATAATGCAATGCAATCACATGTATAGTGTGTAATTTCATTAATAAACTTAAAAACATTGCCGTGTAAATTGCGCTGCCAACTTCACGTTCAAATTCACCACACGCGTGTGCATCCCTGTGCTGTGTTCAATATCAACGATTGCGATTTTCTCAACTCATTCAAGTAGATATTGTTGAATTGTTAACAACGCTCATGTTGACGAGTTTTTATTAATTATTTAATGTATTTGTTATTCTGTCTATGAGATCGAAAGAGAGAGAAAGGGACAGACATATACAGAGGCCAGGGCCCACAGTCAGAGAGAAAGAGAGCGACAGCTTGCATATATTGTATAAAAAAAAAGAAAAAACCACAAAAAAAAAAATTAACCAAAGAAATTATATTTCTCATATCACACATATATACATATGTATGTATAACATGTATATGTGTGTGTGCACACATATTGCGCTATAGCCATATGTATATGTGTATGCCTGTTGTATATGTATATACCTTAACATATATTTTATATACATATGTATATATGTACATATATGCATATCTATTCACCTACTGTACTGTACTTCATTATGTAAGCAGCGGATTCTCTACGACGCCACAAAACAAGCAAAAAGCAAATGCAAAGCAAATGCAAAAAAAAAAAAAGAAAACAAACGACAAACCAAATATAACCATAAAAACAACGAAATTGAACAGAAATGTTATAAATCATTAATAATTGTAATTTGTAAATGTTCCGTTAACCACAAACCACGCCCACGCTGAAACGTAAGAGAAAAGCAACAAGAACAACAACAACATTGTTTTATTTTCCAAAATTTCCAATCTTATTGTTGTTTAGTAATTGTTTTTGCTTTCGAGAGTCAAAGGCAAAGCCACGCCCACTTTCCATTCAAAATTTGTTTCTTTCTTTTTTCAATAATAACAACAACAACTAAGATGTCTTTAAAAGCCCCATACATATGTTTGTATGTATGAATGTAACATGCATTTGTACACATACACATGCACTTCTGTGCATGTGCATAGTAAAAGCTGCGCAGCTGCCATTTCCTTTTATTCTTTTCATTCGTCGTGTGTCATGCGGGGCGTCGCATCACACACGCACGCACACACACACATACTTAACTCACACACTCATACAACAAAATAGAAACTTTCGCCCAGCGTGGCCCTGACAATTTGTGGCAAGTTGAACGTTTATAAATGGCTAAACAAGAACAACAACAACATTAACAAATACTGCAACTACAAAAGTGTAATCGTAATATCGTAACATAACATAATTCATAATGTTTGTATGTATGTACGTATATCAAAAATATGCATTTTACCTCAACATTATTTTAGCACACACACACACTCATACGCATATACACACACACAAACACCACGTACCTGAGCAGCACATGTATATGTATGTATGTCACGCATTTGCGTCCTATGCTTTGCCCATGCGCGCAAGCGAGACAACATGACAGGTCAGCCACAATACAATGAGAACACGCATATTTGTTTGTGTGTATGCGCGTGTGTATGTGTGTGTGTCTTTGCGTATGTTTTGCAAAGGCCAAAAGAATTTTGCCAATTTATGTATGTAAATTTGTACCTCTTATACATGCATATTTCTGTTTTAATTTTTTTTGTTGCTACTTTAGCAAACAAACAAATAGTGTTAAACACGTACATATATAAATATTGTACGGCAAATGCAATGCAGTTAACAGCGTGCCAATAACATAATTCTGTTATTGCTGCGCTGCAATTTTATGACAATGCAATTATAGGTCATTGACAATGTTTGTCAATTTGATAAAAAGCAATTATTCAAATCGCTTGCATACATAAGTATTTGTTAATGTTTCTGTTTGTTAATAAGTTTATGGCAGCAACAAGTGTTGTTTGTGGGCAACATTTTTGGTTAACAGCGCTATGTTAAGTGCAAGTGAATGAAAATAAACACAAATAATTTCGTGCCTAGGTGTTATACATAATATATACAGTTAGTCAAGTAGTTCTTTTGACAAAAACAAATTAAGAATTTTAGTTTGCAAAAAAACCCATTTGTGGGTATTTTATATTTTATGGCAAATGAAAAATTTAAATTAATATTTTTTAATTTGTGTCAAAACAATTTATTGACTGACTGTGTGTGTGTGTGTATATATGTGATTGAACAAAGCTTGCCAAGCTATTTAAACTTGTTGAACATATGTGAGCGATAGAGAGAGAAAGATTTGTTATTTGTTTGTTTTGCTTTTCGCATAGCTTTTGTTTTGTATATGGGAAACGCGCTTAGCAACATGCTGCGCTGAGCGCATTGGCAACATGTAGCAATGCCGCACTGTGGTCAACAGTTTGTGTGAATCTTTATGCATATTAACTTTTATGTTTAATGACCCCAAGAGACAAAAAAAAAAACGAAATTTTTTATTTTTGCAGTATTATTCGACGCTTGTTTTAAACCGGAAACGCAGTAAAATGTCGTCGGTTGTGGCCGGCGAAACGCCGATCATAAATCTAGCTGATGATCTCGAAGATGGTGAGATCGATGATGATGATGAGGAGGAAGAGGAGCAGCAACAACAACAGCAGCAACAACAACCAAAAGCAAACAAGCTAAAAACATTGGCAACTGGCGGATCTGTTGATGACATACAATTTGTGGGCATTGAACGTTTGGCCGAGAAACTGCCGTCCAATCATAATGATGATGATGTTGTCTTTCTTGGCCTGGCCAATGAATCCTCCACAGCCACCGTTGCCGTTGCCAACAACAAATCGAAGAAACCACGCCCCATTGAAGGTAAATATTCAATTATTTGTAGGGTTGTTGAATATTTTTGAAATATCGTATCGATGATATTTTCTATATCATTTTAAAATATCAATATATCGATTTAATTCATATTTTTTTTACCTTGTTCAAAAAAAAGAAGTAATATGCCCCACAATAAAAATAGATAGTCTTATTTATCAAACATAGAAATATATTTCATAAAGTTACAGTCTTTTTCCATTAGTTAATATATATTTATCATTAATATATTAGGCAAAGAAAAATGAGATTTAAGTTTTAATGTATTACCCATTAAATATAGAAATATATAAAATATATAGATAAAAAAAAAAATCGCATATTTGATATATCTGCAAATCTAATATCGCGATATAGATATATTATTTTTATAAAAAATATCTATGTATTGATATTTTAGTATATTATCAACAACCCTAATTATTTGCGTATGCTCTCAAATCACTTAATACTTTTAATTTGCATTCTACAGATGATCATGCGTCGAGCATTGAAAATGCCATTGCCAAGGTCCTTAAGAAAAGCGGCATTGAGCCGCCAATGCCCAAAATCCACAATAGCAACAACAGCAGCAGCAGCAACATTGTTGCTAACAGCAGCAGCAGCATCAACAACAACAGCGACGCAGCCGACGGCAGCTCAGCAGCAGCAGCAGCCAATGTTGCCAGTGACGCCGGCAGCGCTGCCAACGCTGCTGCTGCTGCCAATGATGCGGCGCTGCTGCAGCAACAACAACAGCCGCCGAGTCGCAGCAGCCGTCGACGCAAGCGCAAAAAGGAACGAGAACGCGAACAAAAGAAGGACAAGGATTATCAGGTATTTCAGTCCCCACCCTCCGTCTCTGCTTCTTCTCTATTCAAACTGTTATCATCCAAAGCTTCGTTAAGCTTATCGTTAGTTATCGATAACAAGTACAGCGTATATTCTCTAGTGAAACGATAAGACATCGTTTTAGTTTTTAGCTCTGCTAAATTTATCGATATATTCCTGATTTTAATTGCTATTTTCTAAGGACTTCTCACTTTTTTTTAACAATTCTTCTTTTATATATAGATATTGATTTTAATGACTTAATCCGAATTGTGCATTTTCAATCACAAGCTCATCTTGCTATGAATTTTCTTAACAATTTCTTTTGTTATCGATGGTTATTGATGGTTAACTTATAGGTTAAGGGTAAATTTATGTCATGTTATTTCGATCTCAAGTACATAATTTTTTCATTACATTTTGACTATTTTTATCTGGATATATCTCTTTCTTATAGCTGCCCAAATGAGTATGCTGTTATCGATTAATTTATCAGATGTACAGGACATTTTCTAGACATGCAGCATTGATTTTTTACGATTATTATATGGCTTTTCGAGCTGTTTTATTAAAAAAATTCCTTTTCCATGCGATTTTTTAAGCATTTCCACGTTATCGATTAATATCGATTGACATTTATATAGTTTATTTTTAACAATTATTGTATCACATTATGATTGTCTTCCTCTTCTATGCGCTTCTTTAATAATTTTGCTGTTATCGATAAATATCGATAGACATGTATACTTGATTTTCATAATTTTTGGTATTACATTATGCCCCTTTCTTTCTAAAGTTTCCATTTCCATGACATTCCCCAACAATTATGCTGTTATCGATGAATATCGATAGACATATGTAAAACCTTAATTTCTAGCATTTTTGTAATAAATTTGATAAACTTTATCCTAATGTTCCATCAAATCGCTTGATTAACAATAATGTTCTTATCGATAAATATCGATAAAATTGTGAAATGTTAAAAATTCAATTTATGATTGTTTGTCTTGACTCTATTGTATCACATTATGATTGTCTTCATCCTAGTTTCCTCTTATAAGCGCTTCTTTAATAATTTTGCTGTTATCGATAAATATCGATAGACATGTATACTTGATTTTCATCATTTTTGGTATCACATTATTTCACTTTCTTTCTAAAGTTTCCATTTCCATGACATTCCCCAACAATTATACTGTTATCGATGAATATCGATAGACATAAAACCTTGATTTCTAGCATTTTTTAAATAAATTTGATAAACTTCATCGTAATGTTCTAACTAATCGCTTGATTAACAATAATGTTCTTATCGATAACTATCGATAAATCGATAAATATCGACAAAATTGTGAAATGTTAAAAATGCAATTTCTGATGCATTTTCCCTCTTGCCTTTTGCAGAAACGCGCGCGTCGTGATTCCATGGACGCGGCCAGCGACGAGATGGACATGGATGAGTACGAGATGATGAACGTGCGGGGCGGCAGTCCGCCGCCAGGTGGCGCCACCGCAACAACAACGAATGCGCCCGGACGTTACGCCAGTGATTGGCCCGAAATGGGCGATGCAGGCGGAATCGGAGGCGGAGGCTACGAATCGCCGCCCGATAATTACAGCAGCTATGATTCCTACTCGGACGAGGATCAGCCAAATCAGGCTGGGGGAATGGCCGGAATGGGGCAACGACAACGTCGCCAGCGACGCGAACGCGAGAAGGAAACACGCCAAGGAGGTGGAGGCGGAAGAAAGCGACGTGATCGCGACAGGGAACGTGATCGGGAACGCGACATGGACAGACGACACGATGGAGGCGGTGGCAATAATAAACGTAATCGTCGCGATTCCGCCGATGATAATAAATCGATAAATCGCGAGCCACGCAAACTGGAACTGTGCAAGTTCTATCTGAAGGATTGCTGTGCGAAGCGGGACAAGTGCAGCTATATGCACAAGGAGTTTCCCTGCAAATACTACTATCTGGGCATGGACTGCTATGCCAACGAGGATTGTCTGTTCCATCACGGCGAACCGTTGACCGAGCAGCTGCGCAACATTCTCCTCAAGCACATGGAGACGGCGCCCAAGGAGATTCTCGGCGATTTCAAGCGCATCTCACGCGATGCGGCGCTGAATCAAATGACGCGACGCCACGAACAGCTGTGCGAGCAGTACAACATGGACAACAGCTGGACAACGTTGGCCAGCGCCGGGATTAGTCGCCTCCAGGAGCAGCAGCATGCGGCGGCCAAACAAGCGGCGGCTGCCATTGCGGCGGTTAATCTGCAACAGGTAGGGATTAGGGTACGATTAATCATACGATACACAATAATCGATTATTTTGCTTCCATTGGCGATTGAATTGTATCGTCAAATGTGTTGCGATTAATTGAAACAAAAAGATAGTAGCAGTCACTCTTAGAATTGTTTAACAAAATTTTCTGCATCAAAATATTGTTTGTGCAAAATCGAGGAAAAAAGTTGAAAAAGTAGACTTTTACATAAGTTTGAAATTTTCAAACGGAATTTAAATGACCTTTCCATTGATGAAAATATGTTAACGATAACACGGCTCAAATAAGCCTTAAATGTCCAAATTTGACCTGCGTACTTTAAGCCAGCGGTGGGCACTAATTTATTAGAGTCTACCTAAGTTGGGAGCAGCCGCTGCTCCCGGAGTCACTACGTGCCCACCGCTGCTTTAAGCTGTGAGCCACAATATTTATATATTTTTTGTACATTTTATTATTGTTCTTAATTTTTTGTTGCTTTACAATGGCATTGCATTACACAATATTTTAAAAATTATAACAAAAATTAATTAGTCGAAATTTAAACTTGATTAATCGATTATTTTTATTTTTCGTCGATTAATTGCAATTAATAATCGCGTAGCTTACATTAATCATATGATTCAATTATCGATTAATACATTTTTATTTTGCCATCCCTAGCAACAGGTTGCGGCAGCAACAGCGGCAACAGCAGCGGGAACAGGCGTAGGATCGGGCGCGGGAGGAGGAGCCATACCCTCGCTGCTGGACATGGTCATCAATCCGCCAACGAATCTGCATCATCAATTGGATGTCAACAAGCCCGAAAAGAAACGCAAATCGCGTTGGGCGGAAAAATCAGCGAAAAATGCAGCAGCAACAACATCAGCAACAGCAACAGTTGCTGCCACGCCCACTGCCAAACCATTGCCCGCCCACTTGGATCTGCTCAATCTAACTCAAGTGCTGAGCGCCGAGCACATGACCAAGCTAAATAAACTGGGCATCAGCAATCTGGAGCAAATGTTGCAGGTTCCCTTTGGTCAGTTAACAGAGGCGGGTTTAACGCTGGCCGAGATCGGGGAGATTCAGCGCAAGGCGGAGGAGGCCAAGCCCAAGGAGTCGACAACATCAGCAACAACAACAACAACGGCAACAGTTGCCACCGAGTCAGCCACAGTCAAGTGCGTAGAAATCTCTAAGAAATCCCCCTTTAAAAAAATATAAAGAACTCTGTTAACATTTTCTGTTAACTTTTCTATTGTAGAACTTCCAGCAAATCGGATCCGGATGCGAGCAATGTTAGCGCCATTGTCAGCTCGAATAGCAACAGCAATAGCAACAATGGCTTCATTATGGTCGATTACACGCAGTATCTGAAGGATGCCCATGTCGGCTTTTCAGGCAACGATCCGCGTAAGTTTAACATTCACTTAACAGCCGCTGTTTAGTCACATAAGCATTGGCCGCGTTCACCAGAACTAATCAATCAGTAATCATGTATTTTGTTTGTTCGATAACAAAGCATCACAATCAGAAAATTTTAGCGTACTATTTTGGTGATGAATTTTCAGTCATCATAATCAAGAAATTTAAAATCATGATTGTTAATCACTGCATTTCACCAGAATAATCATGCAAATTTCATCGATTTTCTGTTGTCGATTTGTTCTGGTGAACACGGCCATTGAATTCACCCAACTGTCATTTACTTTAATTTAACAGCGGTTAAATTTTATTAACATTAAATTTAGCGATTGCAGTTCATCACTATCATTAACGTTATGTTAACCGCCTCTGTTTACATTTAACAGCCTCTGTTTAAGCTCATTAGCATTGCATTTAACAGCGACAGCGCACCCATTATTTACTTTAATTTAACAGCGGTTAAATTTCATTTACATTAAGCTTAGCAGTTGCAGTTCATGAATTCAACTTTGAATTTTAACATTGCAACATTAAACAGATCGCAGACCTTCAACTATATAGGGTACTGTTAAATAACATTGTCTTAACATGCGCAGCTAATAAACAAAAGTTAAGCTTAACAGATCGGTGTTATGTAGACTTAACATAACTGATATTACACAAATCTTAAGTCTAACTGTGCGATGTTAAGTAAGAATGTAAAGTTTGGCGCTGTTAAGTTAACAGTTGGATCAATGTTAACTTTTGAGCTAATTTAAAAATGCAATAAACTATTCAATGTAATTGAAATTAAAAGTGATCGCAGTTAAATAACATGAGCATACCTTCTACTACTATGAAGGGCACTGTTAAATAACATTGTCTTAACATGCTTAAGTTAACAGTTAGCTCAATGTTAACTTTTGAGCTAATTTTAAAATGAAAAACTATTCAATATAATTGAAATAAAAAGTGATTTCGTATTTAATTGCATGAAATTTCATTTTCTTTTATATATTTTGCCAACTTTCAGTGGACGACGATCGGGAGGAGGACGATGAGCAGTTGGTAATTGATGATGGCAACGATGATGAGGACGACGATGAGGACGAGTCCGAAACGGACGCCAAGACAAAGAAATTGAAGAAGGATGGGCGTGGCGGGGACGAGAAGAAGAAGGAAGAGGAGACGCCACCGATGCCATCGGTATTTGATTTGCCCACCTTTATGAGCAACATGCTCGGCCAGCAAACAACGGGAGCGGGAACTGGAACGGGAACAGGAACTGCAACTGGAACAGTTGAATCCCCAACAGAGCCCGCCAGTCCACAGGGATTGGGATTGGGGAGCAGAGGATTGGGCTTGGATCCGGATCCGGAGCGAACTGCCTTTTATCGGGACATCATACGGAATCCGTTCAAGGCGGATGCGGATGACAACAACAGCAACGATGTCTACAGCTTCAAGTACACGGATCCACATCACTCGAATTCCAACTCCCTGACACCGACACCCACGCCGGAACCGGAGCCGGAGGGTTCCCAGTCACCCAAATCTGTGATGGATCAGGATCAGGCTGGGCAGGATCAACCCAGATCGATTTACACGCGCATCTCCATGTACGACTTTGAGCCGAACCGGGCGGCGCTGGAGGATCAGCGCGCGCAGGAGGCGAAGCGTGAACGGGAACGGGATGGGGATCGGGATCGGGACACGGACATGCGTCGTCTGCCCTTTGCGGCCATGTCACACTATTTGCCCGCGACGGAGATCGATGCGGCGATCTTCTCGCACATTCCGCTGCGCTGGCAGCTCCAGGAGGTGGACATCGATCATCCGCCCAGCTATGCCCGGTTGCGTCTGGCCGCCAGTCACAAGGAGCAGCGCGAGCTGCGCGATCCCCGACTGCGTCGCATTCTCGGTCTGCCCGAGCTGACGGATGAAGCGGGCGCCGGATTGGGATTGGGATCAGGATCGAGTTCTGGTTTGGTTTCAGCTCCTTCCTTGGCCACGGAGCGTGGCAGGGAGCGCAAGACGAGCAACTGCATCTCATCGCCGGATGCAGCACAGCAGCTGTATGATTCCACGCCCAGCTCACCACCGCCTCCGACGGCTCCTGCGATGAATGTGCCGCCTCCAAATGCGGAGACAGCTGCTCCACCTTTAGCCGGCACAGATCCGCGTCGCACGGATCCGCGTCGTGATCCGCGACGCGCGCATTTAAGCAACAATTTTGCCGCCTCCAGCTCCAGCTCCACATCCGCCTCCACATCCAGCTCCGCCTCCAGCTCCGCCTCCACTTTGCTGGACAGCAGTCGCCAAATCTCCGAGATACGCCAGCTGATGCAGAGCTCCAACTGGTACAAGAATCTGGGCAGCAACAACAAGATCCTGGTCAACCAACAGCTCGCCCTGGTCTTCACCGAACTCAAGAAGTTCCATCAACTGGAATCTTCGCCCCACAAAATCTTCGATGTCAACTTCATCGTCAACAATCAAACCCTGCAACAGATCTTTGCCAAGCTGCACATCTACATCGATGACAACGGGCTGGTTGTCCAGCTGCCCGAGGAGCCGCCACAGGTGGGTAGCGATGGCACGATTAATCATATGATTAATCATATATTTTATATGATATTGGCGATTTAATTGTCTCGTTAAATGTGTTGCGATTCATTGAAACACTAATCGATTATTCGATCAAAAAATCGCGTCGTTTCCAACAATTGTTTCAGGGAAACACACTTGGAGATTTTTCAGGCCTGTTCCGGTTTTTACTTTTTATTTTATAGCATTTAGTAAAATGCATTTATTCACTTTCCATTGAGGCTAAGTATTTAAAAATGTTCTTTTTTCACTTTTTCGGACTTAAACTCATCACCTTAAAGTGAAATAAATCCGTAGAGCTTCGCCGAAATGATATTAGAGCAGGTTAAAGAAATTCACTTTCACAAAATCTTACCGAAAGTGAAAACCGGAACAAGCCTGTATATTCCAAAAAAATATTAGCAAAAATATATTTGAAAGTTTTTGTTTGCAGTTACTCTTAGAATTGCTTAAGCCCCATTCAGACGAGCACTTTTTCACCGACACTTTTTAGTTCTTTGACACCGTGTCGCTCACCATCGCTCACCGATGGAATAGAACGTGTTTTATTTCCATCGGTGAGCGTCGGTTTTTTACCAACGCTTTGAAATTTTGTATGGTTACGCGACACGGACAGTTTTTTGACAAAAAGTGTCGATGAAAAAGTGCTCGTCTGAGGGGGGGCTTTAACAAAATTTTCTGCATCAAAATATTTTTTGTGAAAAATCAAGGAAAAAAGTTGAAAAAGTCGACTTTTACATAAGTTTGAAATTTTCGAAGGGTACTTAATGGGTTAAAGAAAGTTTTGTGTCATTCAAACGGAATTTAAATGACCTTTCCATTGATGAAAATATGTTAACGATAACACGGCTCAAATAAGCCTGAAATGTAAAAATTTGACCTGCATTCTTTAAGCTGTGAGCCACTGTATTTATATATTTTTTGGACATTTTATTATTGTTCTTAATTTTTTTTGCTATGCAATGGCGTTGCATTACACAATATTTAAAAAAACTATAACAAAAATTTATTAATCGAGATTTAAATTAGATTAATCGACTATTTTTATTTTTCGTCCATTATTTGCAATTAATAATCGCATAGCTTAAATTAATCATATGATTCAATAATCGATTAATAATTTTTTTTTGTCATCCCTACAGGTGGGCGGAGTGGGCGTGGGCGTGGCCGGAGGTGTTGTTGTTGCCAGCAATTTGCCGCCCATATTGCCAAATATGTCACAGCCGCCACCGAATTTGGTGCAATTGCTGCGTCAGCCGCCGCCGCAGGTGGCACGCATGGCGTTGCCACATCCGCAGCATCCCCAACATCCATTCATCAATCAACCGCCCCCAGTGCGCAACAATAACAGCGGGGGGAATCCCAACAATAACATTAACAGTGGCAACAATAACATTAACAGTGGCAACGGCGGGAACGGGAACAACAGCATACTGGGCATGCCACCAAATGTGGCAAATGTTAATGTGATGAGCAACAATCCATTTAATCCCTTTGCCGCCAACAACATGAATAACATGAATAACATGGGCAACAACATGAATAACATGAATAACATGAACAGCATGGGCAATAACATGGCTGCTCATGCACATAACATGGCCATGAATAACATGGCCATGAATAACATTAACATGGGCATGCCGCCGTTCAATAACAGTCAAATGCAAAATGTGCCCTTTAAGCATTTCGGTGGTCCTGGCAATAACAGTGGAGGCGGCGGCGGTGGTGGTGGCAACCCTGGCCGTCATTTTGCCGGCAATAATCGTAATCGCGGCAGCGGCAATCGAAATCGCAACAACTAAAAAAAAAAAAAAAGATGAGAACATTTTTATAATGCTCACACTCCTTTCCCCCCGCCCCCCTTGCGATGTATGCTCCCGACGCCCCTTTTTTCTATTCACCACTCAAAAGACTTGTAGCATTATGTTTATGTTTAAAAAATGACCCTCAACCCAACACACACACAATCACACACACACTAAACACTTGCAAAATAAGATTAAACAAATGTTACATTTTTTTTTACATAATAATAGCTTTATCGGTTTTTGCTATTTGAGCTACTTAAAATCGGATTTGGACTGCTATGTATATTATTCTCTGCTCTACAAATAATTGTTTTTTTTAAATATAATTATATAAATAATTATCATACATAATTATTATATATATATTTTTTATTATTGATTTAAGTATTTAGTCGGATTTAGCGCCTACGTACTGATACAAATATGTAGTCGTAGTTGGAACTCAACTTTTAATTCATACGATTTAAGCTTAGTCGGTACTCAAACATTTGTAGACATACGAAATAAACGGCAAGTGTTAAGTATTATTAACAAATTGAAACTTTTGCATTTTCAAATGCATTTCCGTTACTTGTTATCAATGCTGCCAGCTGATCTGATAACAAACATCTGGCATCCTTTGCTTAGCCAAATAATGCGTTAACAGCTAGAAACGAGTGCGTTAGCAGGAGTTGTACAGTGCGTTAGCAGAGCCAGCTTAACGTTGCTAGTAAACTAATCGATGTCTTGTGTATTATTTTATAAAAGCTTTTGACTACGTGAATATAAAAGACATTTAGCTTAAATAGATAAAAGTTTTTAATATAATAAAAGAATTAATAACATCATATAATTTATCAAGCGTTGAATCGTGTTTAATTTAATCGATGCTATCGATTAACACTAGTAAACTAATCGATGTCTTGTGTATTATTTTATAAAAGCTTTCCCCATGTTAATCTAAAAGACATTTAGCTTAAATAGATACAAGTTTTTAATATAATAAAAGAATTAATAACATCACATAATTTATAAAGCGTTTAATCGTATTTAAAGCGTTATTTAATTTAATCGATGCTATCGATTAACAGCAATAAACTTTTGTTTAGCATAGCTTTGCCAGTGTGGCCGCTTTTTATGTTATAGTAGCATATGCCAGAAGTCGTGTGTGTGTGTGTGTGTATTCCTGCCCATACTCGACTCGGTCACGCTTTCAGTATCATTTTGTCGGCTGTGAAACTGTGAAGGAAATTTGTAGCGCCGCGCGCAGTGCATTTTTTTCTGGTAACCTTTTTTTTCTCCACTTTGTACTGTTTTTCTTCTTTTTTTTTTGCAACAAAAAAACAATGCAATATTTTTCGTATGCGTGTGTAATCGACTAGCAATATAAAGACATTGACGTGTAATCGAGCAAAGAAAACCTACTTAAAAACAATATAATATACATACACACACGCACACGTATGCAGACACATGCGTGTGCATGTACATTCATATTGTATGTATGTATGTATGTATATACTAGGGCCCACAATGGGTTTTAGCGTGACGTGAAGTGTATATAAAGAAGCTGAAAGAAACCGAAAAAAAATGAATCGACGAAAAAGAGAAAATGAAAAAAAAAGAAAACACGCAGACATTGTGAAATATACGCAAACAAATGTTGCACATAAATATATGTTTATTTTGTTTGAAAATCTATCATTGAAAATACATACATGCGTAGTTATTGCATTCCATGTAGTTCAACAACAAAATGCTTCAAATTTTGTATTTTATTTATTTATTTTTCTTTCTTTTTTCCCATCATATTTACTACGTACATCCGAATGTATGTATGTACATGTGTGTGTGTGCGGCAACGAGTAGCAGGGCAGCATTTTTTGAGTAACTGTAGCAGTTACTCGCTGTATTGTTTTGCTTTTTTTTCTCCGTTTTGTTTGTTGGTGTAAAAAACGGGCTTGAAATGCGAATTAAATAAAATAAATATACACAAAAAAAGAAAGAAAATGAGTTAAGTGCATTTAAAGTGCAACGCTGGTGTTTACAAAATGGAACAGCATATGTATGTGTGCTACATATACATACATATATAAAACAAACCAACTTTGTTACAGTGCGTACGATCAGTTTCGCGCCGCATTTCAAATCTCAACTGCCAACATTTTGTTTAGTACATTTATCCAAATACGTATGTATGTTCAATTTCTTGTGCGCATTATATAGAGGTCAGCATACTTTTGTCGTGCACTGTAGTATAGCTAACAAACGCAACAACAACAACAGCTAAAGAAGAAGCAGAATACCAAAGCAAAAATGGCAACGAGCCGCGCGTACTTACACACATATACACACACACAAACACAGAGTCACATACACATTTACGACGTCCTCGTTCACTGAGGCCGCTGCCGCCGTCGCCACTCGCTGTTAGCGTCGTCGATGACGAATGCGTGTGAGTGAGTGAACGCAGCGTGTTTGTATGTGTGTGTGTGTGTATATACCCTTCAGACACATTCACAAAGGAATGTCAAAGGAATCCATAGGGAATGTTTCCCTATGCTTAAGGAATCCATAGGGATTTTGTATGAAATTCCTTAGGGACTTTAACATTGCGAAGTCCTACGATTGAGGAAAAGGGAACTCTCCATAGAGATTCCCTTACGTTTCCCGTTAGGGAAACCTTAGGGAACTCTGCCGAGAATTCCCCAATGGTTCCCTAACGATTCTTTTGCCATTTTCGCGAGGGAATCTCCCAGGAATTTTACTGAAAATTCCTCAATGATTCCTCAACGATTTTTTATAAAAATTCCTTAAGGATTCCTTAGCGATAAAAATTAAAAAAAATTAAGAAAAATTAAAAAAAATTATCTTTTTATCTATATATTTTTAACTTGAATTTTATTATACTTTTTTTTTACATTTTTTATTTAATTTTGTATTATGTATTGTATTGCTAATTAACGCAGTTTATGCAGCTTCCACCATATGCCATCGACCACTGCCTTCAGAGAAATTCCAAACGAAGCTCCTTGCATGCTTCCAAAATCCATTCATATTCTATATAAAAGAAATAAATGCATTAGTTTTGTTTGAAAAATTAATAAATTATATTATAAAACACTTACGTTTTGGTTTAGCAGTAACAGCAGCCGGCAGCGACATTGTCAAATATTCTCCTGTTTTATTTTTCTTTGACACGTGCGTTTTGTTGCACAAATTCTGTCGCGCTG
The DNA here is from genome assembly GCA_037043495.1 of Drosophila recens. Lineage (NCBI taxonomy): Eukaryota > Metazoa > Arthropoda > Insecta > Diptera > Drosophilidae > Drosophila > Drosophila recens. Next base: position 98,311 of record JBAMBJ010001674.1, read on the forward strand.
CCGGTAGCAGCGTTCGACGTTTGTTCGACAGAGACGGAAACAACAAAAAACGAAAAGACACAGCCTCTTTCTCCGTCGCACAATTTTGGTCGACGTCAACGTCGGCCGAAAACTTGTACGACAGAGAGGGAAAGAAACAAAAAGAAACGAGCAGAATCAGCCTCTGCCTGCGTCGAAACAAAAGAAACGAGCATAAGCAGACGAAAATTAACTCTGCTTGCGTCGCTCGAGCAGCGACTGGTCGACGCTGGCAGAATTACTAGAAAAATGACAACAAAATGTCAAAAAATAACAACAACATCAGGCGGCCGCAAAGGAAAAGGAATTTTATTTCTGAAGGGTATGTTTGCGCTGTTGGCTCTGTTTACCTCGCCGCGTCGTCGCCCCACCCCGCGCGTTGTCAAGCCTCAAGCCTTCAAACCATAGACTAGACTTTGCAGCATTATTTATATGTATATTTATTTGCTCTTCTCTTTTTCTTGTTGTATCTATTTCCCGTTAGCAATAAACAAGTGTTTCCAACCTTAGCAACATCAACAACAATAATAAAAATAATAACAAAACAGTTATACACATACACACATTTAATCATGTCTGTATATTTGCATGCATGTATGTATGTGTGTGTGTGTGTACTACACTCGCTCAAAATTCATTCTGTTCGCAACGTGGGTAAATTGAGTTTTTGCCGTCTGTTGTTTTTCTTTTTTATGTTATACATAAACTACCATTTTGCTTTTGGGTGCGATGGATAGGGGATAGAAGAGGAAAAGAAGAGAACACTTGCAAGCTGCAGCAGCAGCAGCAGGAAAGACAGCGACACAAGAACTACAACAACAACAAACGGTAATGCGCGTGCATACAGTCGCGTCCAGCAAAACGTTGCCAGGTAGAAAAAACTTCCTTTCCATTTTGTTCCGCTGCACACAAAATGCAAATCAGCAAAAAAGGAAAACATGACAGATTTGTATCGTTTTTGTGTCTCTTTTGGCTTGTTGTCTACCTGACCCACAGAACCTTTTACATGTCCTGCTTTTGGTCGTTTCCGGTTTTCAGTTCATCTATTGTGTTCGCTTATCGGGCACAAAAAAGAAAACTAGAAAATTGCGACTTAATTTTACAACAATAAAACATTTTTATTTTATCAGCTAGAATCTTCTAAAATTGCAAACTGTTAAATTCAAAAATATAAATTTACCAAATCTGGCAGCACTGCTGTTAACACTATTCTGGCATGCGACTGTTAACATCAGCTGTTATCGTCAGATAATTTGTGTGTGTGTTTTGAATTTGTTTCTATCTCCAACGGCGATAAGATAACAAATCATATTGTCTGCATATTTATTTGTTGTTTGACATGCATATAAACAATAACAATTACAGTAATTGCAACAATACAAACTGTTCCAACAGTCACGTCTGTATGTAAACTGCCTACCTACTACATACATACTTACATACATATTTTGATCTATCATAAACAATTTTTCGGCACGCTGCAGCAATATAAACAGATATTAACTGGCACACGCGCGCCCGTTATAATTACTTGGATTTAACTCGATTTTATGACCGTTTTTCCATTGAAGAAAAGGTGCAAAAATGTGTGTGTGTGAGCTTTCTGTCCGTCCGTATGTCCGTCTGTCCGTCTGACATTGCCTTTCGTCAGGTAGTCGCTGCACACGAATTGCAAGCTGCATTCTGTATGTCGGCAATGCAGCTGCCCGGAGAGCGGCGAGAGAGAGTAAAATGGTGAGAGAGTGAAGAGAGGCAGGCAGAGAGCATCGCATGGCATTTTTGACAGCTGCCGCATAGTTGTTGTTTTATGTTTTGCTGATCTGTTTTTCATTTCTTTATCCCCTCTCTCTGTGTCTCTCGCATTGTGGCTCCACTTCCTTTGAAGGCCATTCCCCTTTTTAATAAATACAACGATCAATGCTCGTTAATTATACCTGTATTTGTTGTTTGGCATTTCACTCGTTACTTGCGCGGGGGCAGCACCAATTTTGGTGTTTGACCAGTTAAAAGTGCAATAACATTCAGCTGTTAATGCAATAACATACATATAATTGTATTTGCCTTTGCATGTGTGTGTGTGTATGTGAGACCAACAGCAGTCAGCTGGAATGCCGGCCCTGCCATATGTGCGGCTCCCTGTCTCTTTCCCTCTTACACTTGAACGATCGCCGGTCAATTTTCACTTGTGTCTGGCAACGCTACGTTTGGCGTTTCATTCACAGCTGAGCAGCTCCCTTAATTGTTATGTGTGTGTGTGTGTGTGTGGATTGCCTTGACTGAATTAATGTTTTTTGTTATCAGCAGCAGTTGCAGGCATTTCTTTCTCCCTCTCTCTCACACACACACGAACATAAATTTGCATAGGTTTACCGTATTTTACGGTCAAAGCTCAAACAAAGTGTTTTTTGTCATTTGCTTTTGTTTTTGCTTTTGCTTTGAGATCTTGCACTTGCTTTCTCACTCGCTCGCTCGAACAGCTGCTCTCTTTTGGTACGTTTATGTGACTTTCTTTTTCTTCGTCTTTTTTTTTTGGTGTGTTTTTGTCGTTTGCTTTCACCATATAATACACCTTGTTTTACATATTTGTTGTGCTAATCGTTGTTGTTGTTGTTATGAGTTAGGGAACGTTCAAGTGTTCTGTCAGTTTTTCACAGCAGCCCGCAGACATTTCCACCCCGCTTGATCCCCCTCCTCTGCCCAATAACAGTGCTCACCAAACTGTTGTTGTACTTCTTAATTCTGTTGCCCTCTCTCTTTTGCACTTTGTATTTCCGCTATGTACTCGCTGCTTTGAGTTCTTCTGTATTGGTATATGTACTGTATATGTACACTCATGGACAAAAAAATAGTTGCACTCTTTCTTTTACTATAACAGCTATTGTAAGTCAAGTCTTCAAATTTAAAAAATATATTTGCAAAGGTCATCCAAATTCCGTTTAAACGATGCATAACTTTCCATAACCCATTAAGTACCCATTGAAATATTCGAATTTTAAAAAAAGTTAACTTTCAAAACATTTTTCCTTGATTTTTTTCAAAAAATGGATGCAAAAACATTCTTGAAACAATTCTAATAGTGACTGCAAAAAAAAATTTTCAAAAATATTTTTGCTAGTATTTTTTATAATTTTTTGAAAATTGCTAAAAAGCCACTTTTTGCGTGAAAAGTAGGAAAAAGGGGTTAAAATAGACATTTTTAGAATTTTCAAAAAATTATAATAAATACTAGCAAAATATTTTTAAAAAATTTTTTTTATAATATTTTGAAAATTGCTAAAAAGCCACTTTTTGCGTGAAAAGTAGAAAAAAGGGGTTTAAATAGTAATTTTTAGGATTTTCAAAAAATTATAAGCGAAAAGATTTTTGAAAAATTTTGTTTTAAGAATGTTTTTGCATCCCAACATTTTTTTAAAAATGTAAGAAAAAATCAAGGAAAAAAGTTTTGAAAGTTGACTTTTTTAAAATTCGATTATTTCAATGGGTACTGAAAGGCTTAAGGAAAGTTATGCATCATTCAAACGGAATTTAGATGACCTTTCCAAAAATATTTTTTAAATTTGAAGACTTGAATTACAATAGCTCTTATAGTAAAAGAAAGAGTGCACCTATTATTTTGTCCATGAGTGTGTGTGTTCTTTTTTTGGGCAAATTGTGCCGAGTGTACATAAGTGTATCTGTGTGTGTGTGTTGTGTGTATGTGTGCAGCAGCTCTCCACAGAAGTGTATAATGCTCTTATAAACACAAATACACTGACACACACACACACACACACACACACACACACACACACACACACACACACACACACACACACACACACATAGAGTTACAGTGGCACTTGCTTATTCCCGTTCTTACTTTTGGGTCGCTTTCAACCCCCTCTTTGCCCCCTCCCCTTTTTGCCGGTCACGCAGCAACTACGCGTTTATTGTCCAGCCCACTGCGATTGAGTTATATGCGACAGGGGGGAGGGGGAGGGCAGTAACAGGGGTTGGGGGAGGGGCAGTAACATTGGTTGGGGGTCGTTTTGGGTGGTTGCCATGTCCTCATTTTTGTGTTGAGCATTTTTTCTTCCTTTCTTTTAGTTGGAGTGGGACATGCGCTAGAGAGCAGCTCAGCTACCCCTACCCTACCCCCCTACCCCCTACCTCCCTCTCTCTGCCGCTCTCCTCACTGCCCCAACATTGTTGGAAGAAGTTATAATAACTTCTCAAGAGGATTTTCTACCTGGTTTCAAATAGCTGCAAAAAGTATTTATATGCTCTACTGTTGTGTTCCACAAATCTCTAGAGATTTTAATAACAATTGCTACTAAAAACAATAGAACGAACGAAATGTCAGAATGTCCTCCAAATGTCTTAGTCTTAGTCAATAAAAATCGTTTGATATAAATGTTGATCAAGTTGTCACTATAAATTAAAATAATTGCAAATATTTTATATAATACAAAAATTAATTTAAAATATATTTTATTTAATAATGAAAGATATAAATTTTATAAATATAAAAAGAATATTAAATGTTTGCCAAAATTTTATCACTAAATAAACAAATTTAAAATATATTTTATTTATTATAATAATGATAAATACAAATTAAAGTATATTATTAAAATATGAAATATTTGCTAATATTTTAAGCACTAAATGAATAGATTTAAAATATATCTATTTTTTTTTAAAACCATAAATATAATATATATAAATTAAATACATTTTAAATATGATTAAATCTTAACAAATCTTTTGATATTTGAAGTATTTTAAAAATCCCAAATATGACTTTTGACTTGTCGGACTCTATAGAAATTATAAAATATATTCTTCAAACTTTTAAATGGACCCATTTAAAATTGTTAAAGTATCTCACATACAATTATTTATAGCTAGGTGGTTATATGATATATGAACTTCAGTTAGGCTTCCTATAAATCTATCTGATTATATTTTTTTTTTATTGCCATCCTCAACTTTTTCCAGCTGCAAATCTAATTCTTCTCCATAATTTGCTACTGCAGAAAATGTGAGATTTTTTTCTTCGCTTCTTCAGTCGAAATTTCCTTTGGATTTTCTTGGTATCGTCCTTTTGGGCTTGGGCCTTTTTTGAACTAGTCCAGCGCAATTAGCATATCACCTGCTTTTCAGGCAGCTGCATTCCGTTTACACCCGTCGACTTGTTAAATATCTATGATCCATTTGATAGATAGACTTGACTACATAGCATAATGACTATGCTATATTATTATAAATTAGAACTATATATTATTTTGAATTTGTCATATATTTTTTTGCATATTAGCCTCTAATTTACATATTCTCTGAGTATTTATACTTGAAGTTTGAAAGAATTTTTAGATTACATTTTGATTCGATTAGATTTGATTAAATTTGATCGATTATAAAATTTTATTAAGCGCAATCAAATGGATATTAATTTATTTTCATTTACGAGAATATCGTAAATTATATGAATTTGTATTCCATTGGAATTGGTTTGTCCGTTTAAATCTAAAATTTGAATATTTTTTCCAGTTTTCAAAATATTTTCGTGTTTGTAGGTAGGAATATATTTGATTATCAATTTCAAATTATCAAAGAATAATCCAAGGATATCATATTGTAAATTAAAATCTTAAAAATTTTATATGAAATTAAAAGGAAAGAAAGATTCAACTACAGGATTTATTATCTTTGGTTTAGTAATGAATGTTCTTTAATACGATATTAGTTATTACTTAATTATTTTCAATCAAGAGATGAACTTAGTTTTAGGAATCAATTTTGTAAACCATCTCTAGAATATAGAATATATTTTAAAATTATGACTAGATGCATTTTTAATTAGTCGCTAATTGATTGATTTGATTCCTTTGAAAAGACGTTGGGTTTCCATCTATCTATGTTTTGGGCCAAGTTGCAGCTTGCTTCCAAGTAAAATCAGTTTGCAGCTTGCCATGATTGTCACCTTGCGATAATATCAGCTGAAGAAGACCAAGAGCTTCCGAGAAGACAAAACATCTGCCTGTAAAAGATGAAAAGTCCGCCCAAATCGACGGCACACTTCCTAGTAGATCCCGTGGGATAGAGATAGAACCGTAATAAGCTGATCATTGGGTGGGACGATGGGATGGGATGGGGTGGCTGTGTTTCAAGTTGACTTGGCTAGAAGGGATCGATTGCAGGTAGCGCACGCTTCTGGCACGCGTTGCACCTTGTGCCACTTTCAGGTAGCAGGAGGTAGGCGATCACCTCCCACTCCGCCTCATCCTTTTGGATCGAGGATCGAGCATCCTGGTTTAAATAGCTCGCGGCTCGGCGTTGTGACTTCAGTTGAGTTTTACTCGCGTCGTGTCAAGTTTAACTTGTGCCTTGTGTGATTCCTGATTCCTTGTGCTCTTCGAGTTTCAATTGTGTGATAATATATCCTTTGAAAATGGATTTCAATTTCGATTCAGTGACCCCCTCGTCCACCATGAAGTCCTACTATGACTTCAAAATGGCAAGGTATTTAATTTTTTATTTGTACTCTACATTTTGTTTAAAGCGCAATTTGCAGCATTTTTGGTTCGAATTTTGTTTTTTTTTTGGGTAGGGTGACAACCCTACTACCAATTTTAAGTATGGTGACAACCCTATCAATTTTAAGTATGTATTTTCTTTAAAAACTCAGATTAATTGCTTAAGGTTTGCTTGACTGAGGTGACAACTCTGTTTTTTTGAGTAGTCAACTCATTATTACATTTTTTTGGGTAGGGTGCCAAACCTATTATTAGTTTTAAGTATTTTGTTTATAAACTCTGTTTTGCATTTGATAAATGCTACTTTTTGGCTAAGGTGACAACTCTGTTGCTTTTCTTTAAATAATGCTGCAGTCTTTGGTTTGAAATGGTATGACAACTCTGCTTATGGGAAATGACAGTTAAATCTGTTGGCTTATATTTAATTTCAATTGTTGCTCACTTTACAAAAAAATAAGGTGACAACTCTGGTCGCACACACACACATGTATACATACGATTATAAAATACATTAATTAATATGCCTGTAATTAATTACCGGCCGTTCAAATAGTATTTAGTATTTTTTGTAGTATTTAATTTGGTATTTAAATCAGCTACTCGCTCGCCTCACACACACACAAACACACACATACACACACACACGCACAACACACACGCATACACATAACTTAAAACAAAAATAAAAATAAAAACCGCACGTCTCTTTTTTATCATATGTTAATTTCCTTACCAATTTCTCACCTTTCACCCCCCAACAACAACAACAACAACTACTACAACTACAACAACCTTAGTAACAACAACAACAACACAGCTGAGCGCGCCAACAACAGCCACAAAGAAGAGAAACAATAACAACAACAAGAACAACTAGAATCGCAACAATTACAACAACAAAAGCCGCCCTCCCACCCAACAAAATATATATTGAACTATTTGATACTAACTATAAAGAGAGAAAGAAATACAGAAAGAACTGACAACTGTGGCTTAAACGAAAAGAGAAACTGAAGGAAGAACTAGAAGAGGCAAAAAAAAAACAAAAGGCTTTCAAGTTGCGAGAGCGCCAAATTATCTAAGAGAGCGACTTTGCTCTCTCACCAGGCACAACGACAAAAAGGACAGAGAGAGAGAGCGTAATATACATACACTTACACAAACACAAACATACAAAAACAAAACAAAAACAAAACAGCAGCTGGCAGCTGAGAGCGCTGAGCGCCAACAAAAAAACAAATAACATAAGAGAGAGAGAGAGTAAGAAAACGAGGAGGGAGAAGAGAGCGCCGATCGATACGCACGCAATATATATCGATAAATTTATCTTCCGTTACCTTCAAAGAGTATTTTTGTTGCTTTCTAACAAATACTCGTGCACACACAACTCTCAGGATATGTACGGCAACAATAATCCGGGTAGTAACAATAATAACGGTGGTTATCCCCCATACGGTTACAACAAGTCGAGGTAAATTTTAACTTCAGTTTCTTCATCTTTCCCCCCAAGCATTAAAAAAATGAAAAATATTTTCCCACTTCCCACTCCCAAAAAAAAAAAAAAAAATATTCCCAATTACACACAAACCCACACACACACAACGTACAACGTACAAAAACAACAACAGCTACAAAAATAGTAATTTTTTTTGCTTCCCAATTCCAATAGAAACTAACAGTCTATTTATTTTATTGCATACTTCGCTGCGTTTGGCAGCATCTAGCTTTTTTTTTTTATTATTTTGTTAGGTTGATCTGGCAACCTTCGGCAGTGTATGCATTGATGTATGAGAAAGAAAAATGGTGGCATGTGTCTCTGTGTGCGTGAAATGATTGATAGTGATGTGCAAATGCATTTCCTGTTATCGATTTCTGTGACATACATCGAGAGGCTTCAACAATATCCGTTCATCAGCGAAAAGAAAACCAACCCCCGCCCCCCTCTCATAACACACACACACACTCACACATTGTTATTTTTTATTTTCATTTTCTGATGTATGTACTTGATATGAAAAAAAAACAGCAGAAAGAGTAAAAAAATAAAAAGAATGAAATGGACACTTGTGAAACGACAACAACGACAACAACTAGAAAAGCTGCTAACAACAACAACAACAACAACAATGAGAACAACTGAAACTGAAAGCAAACTACAAGAATAAGTAATATTAATCTAATAGATGTACTAGATTGTACAGTAAACTAATTAACTAAATTAAGCACAAGGCAACAAAAGCTCAAAACTAAACAAAAGCGTGCACACACACACACACACGTATACAGCAAAAAACAGTCAGGCAACTCTGTAAGATTATCAAAAATTTACAATCTTCTTGACACGATCCTTGAATTAAGCGCCCTGTATTTTATTTTAAGCTCTCATTCAACACACACACACACAAACGAACAAATATACACACACATTTAGAATATATCGAACATCATTTATTGATTGGCGTTGCCACACTTTGATTTTTTGTCTGCGTTTTAAGTTTTTGTTTGTTTTTGGCTTTAGATTTTTTGAGCTCTCATCTCTCTCAGTCGCCATTTTATACCAGTTCCGTTAGTCATACGTCATACGTCACAGCACAATTTCAATTTCAATCTCCTGTATCTTTATCTTCATCTAGTTAACAGAAGACGGCGTCAGGCAGCTAAATGTTAATGAAATGTTAAAATAACATAACTCGAAAAAAAAACGCGTCGCGTCGTCGTCGTTTTTTTTTTTTTTGTTGTTCGCAGTGTGTCTTGTGATAACGAATGTTAAATCTAACGTAACGTAAGCAATAGTTCCACTCTTCCACGTAACTGTTAACACTGCATTTACTATATAATCAAAAACTACAAAGTCAAGATGAAGAAACTCTGCATTACGTTGCTGATTTGATCCAGCTCAGAACTCGATCCAGGCTCGATCAATTGAATTGAGTACAATTTGTTGCTAACCGAGGACCCAAAGCGGTAGAAACGGCCTAACAACGTTTTCGTGCGGCCTGTGCAACCTAAACTGTCTCACAATGTACCGGTAAATGTTGTCATACAATAAACCAGCGATGGGCACGAAATCTGAATTCGGGAGCAGTCGCTGCTCCCGGAGCCACTGCGTGCCCACCGCTGCAATAAACAAATAAAAAAAAAAAACACGCTTAAAAAAAGCTAAAAAAATTAATATATAGTCACTTCTTTTAAACATGAATATATTTGATATATTATTATTGTTTTTTACGTTACGTTTTACATTACGTTTCTTAGTCAGTCAACAAAAAAAAACGCAACAATCATTCAAATTTCACACTCAATCGCCCATAGCTCGTAAGTTTATTTTTTTTTTTAAATATACTACATAAGACTGTTTTTTGCTGTACAACCAAAAACGCAGAGTTGCCTTGCACTTAGCTGACCCGAACCGGGACAACCCTAACCCCAACCCCAACCCCAAAAACAAATCCTTGGCTTTCTTGCCAAGTGGGCCAAAAGTCTTTGTGGCGCCCATTGTTTATGAGGGGCAGCGTTGCCACACTTTACCACAAAACTTCAGTTTCTGCTCTCCTTTTTTTTCGGCAATTTGCCATCTTTTCATTCTTTCCCCTTTCTTTGTTTGGCATTTAAATTTATTGCATATGCGTGCGCTCAAATGTCAACAAGCAGGGAGAGACAGAGAGGGAGAGGAAGAGAGCAAGTCACGTGCAGAGCGCAATCATAAATTGTGTCAGGACCTTGACACAGCAGCAGCAGCTCTGTTAGTCTTAAGTTATGTTAAGTATATGTATTTTGTATGTCTGCTAACAGTTAACAGTTACTTTAGTTGTTAAGCAGCGACAGCAACAGTTGTTGTTGTTTTAGTCGTAAACAAACACACATACACTCACACACATACACATGGACCTGTTCTTTTCCCATATATGTCAATGCATACCTGACGAATTGCCCATATATATATATTTATGTCTCACTCGCACGCTCTGCAAAATGCTTTGGCAGCAGCAGCAGCGAAAAACCTTTCAAAAAAAATAAATGCAAATAATTTTGCAAACACAACAACAACAACAAGGCCTTGAGCCAAGCAGCAAACAAATCAACAACGACAACAACAACAACAGCAGCAAGAATATCAACAATCAACAATGTCAACAATCAACAACAGCAGCAGCAACTTTAACAGCAGCAGACTTAACAGCAGCAACTTTAACATTCAACAGTCAACATTCAAATCAACTGGCATTTTTTGTTGTTTTTTTTCATGTGCTACCAAATGGTATTTTTTTTCCTCTATTTTGAGAGAGTAAATCAAATATATATCTATTATATTCTCTCTCTCAAACACACATACACACACACTTGACACACACACACACACAACTACAAAAAACCCTACTCCCGAAATGATTCCTGTTTTAATATTGACAGTTTAATTTAATTGTGTATAGACATCATCTCTTCCCACAGCCAAGCAGCATTATCATGCGATCTCAACAACGAAACCGAGAGACACAAACATTTAGTTAGTACTATGTAGGAAGGTTATGAACTGTTTATTTTTTTTGAGTTTATTTTGTTTGAGTACAAACAAAAAACTGGTGTGATATCTCACTCTGTGACGCAACAACAAAATGTTCCTTAAACGAAGACGCCGGCAACGCCTGTAAGTAAAAGACTCCTTGACATTTTACCATAACATTAAAAAAAATACCAAAAAAAAAAAAAGAAATAAAAATAATGTCATGCATTCCTAAGTTAAACTAGACACTAAAAATATACACAACACTCTCTACAATCAACAACATCAACTACAACAACAGTTTTTAACAACTGTCAACGCGGGAAATATCAAAACATGCAAAAAAACACTGTCAAAAAATTTGATAAACCTTTTTTTTTTGTTTTTTTTGCATTTTTTTCAAGTGCAACAAGTATTTTTTTTCAAGTGCTCAAAATAAATTTGTGTCCGTATCCCAATTTTTTTCTGTGTAATAAGAACTTAAATACCATTATTTTTTATATATTTTTTTCAAGTGTTGAAAAAGAGATTAACCACAAAATTGGTCCGAATGGTTAAAATGGGTTTTCAGCTTGCACTCAACTTTTTTTTCAGTGTAAAGAGATTCAAACATTATTTTTTTTACTTTTTTGTTCGAGTGTCAAAAAGAGAAATTAGAAAAGCATTAAACAAAATTATTGAAATTTTCGTATTTTTTTCAGTGTACATCAGATAAAACATGTGCTTTTTTTTCAGTGTAAAATTAAAGAAATCAAGTGCAAATATTTTTTTTAGGTGCTCAAGTCTAAAATTTAAAACCAAAATCAAAATATTTTGGCTAAGAATTTTTTTTACAGTGTTTGAAAACGCAACGAGACAACAGTAAAATGTCTTTAAGGCATTAAGGATCGTTTTCTCCGTATACCCATAAACATATACTTTGTGGGAATATTGCGAAAACGTTCCTAAGAAATTGTCAGCTGCTAATTTTTTTTTAAAACTTCTTTCTCAAATTCAGCGCCCAAAAGGCGGCTATAAATTTATTCGATATCTCTTCGGAGACAATACAATTCTGTTATTAGTTCATAAGCTCTGTAAGATAACATTAAGACAATAACATAGAGGCAATAATTGATGATGGCTTATAACAGAGCGCTGTTAGCGAATTTACAGTGGGTTAACAGTGCTCAGTGACTGACATCAATCATTGACTCACACCTTGTTTTAAGCCTTAAGTTAGTGCTATAAGATTAATCCATTCCATACATCAAACTCATTTCAAAAAAAGAACCAAAATTAAATTGCGCTTTATAACAATCAATTATTATATTATTATTATTATTATTGTTTTAATTACATTTATTTAACAATTACATAAAATGACATCAATACAAGTTTATGCTAATACTCTGTAATTTTTGTTCTCTTCAATCAATCAATCAAACGATCAATCAACAGCGGTGGGCGTGTATTTGGCATGTCACATTCACTGCCATCGGGAATGGTACGTATTATACACTTAAAAAAACACTTAAAAAAAAAATAAATAAATTTTTGTATTTTATTTGAACATAAAGTTCGAAATCAATCAAAATCAAATTTCATTGCATGTGCAAAGCAGAAAAAATACCAAAAAAAAGAAAATACTAAAAAAAAATGATTTCATCAAAATAAAATAATGCAATATTGCAATTGATAATTGAATTTTTTGTTTTCGGTTTTGTATGTTTATTCAATATACTTAAATTTATTCTAGTTGAATGTTATTGAGTTTGTCTCATTGAACGCTCTTGGGGCACAACGCTTAAACTTAAAACTTTAATCTCAAAACAGTTTTTTTTGTGGATGCTCAAAACATGTTTGATTTAAAAAAAAACAAAACCAATAAATTAACAAACAAATATTTAACAATATACAAATACTTAAACTTAAAGTTTGCATTTTGGTATAAAGAAACAAACTAAACAAAAGAATACTAAACAAAACGTTACAATAAAATACTAAACAAGCAACAACAACAACAACATCAACAACAACAAACAGCAACAACACAACAAAAAATAACTGACTACAAAAAACATTGCATACTTTGCGGCCTTGCGCTGCTGTCCAAGTTCTTCCGTTTCCTCCTCAACCTTCACCCTTTCCACCACTTTAAAATCAATGGCTTTCTGCTTTCAAAAGTCATACACACTCATAAATACATACACACACAGAAGTACTTATATACTCACACACACACACATACACACACACCTGTGCCCTTAAGCGGCTTTTTCTTTTGCTTCTTTTATTCTCACCCATTTTGCAATTCCCTTTTTGCTGCCTTTAAATGCAACGCTGTGAATGCCTTTAACTATTTGCAGTTATTTCATACACTACACTCCCACACTCACACACACATACACACACACACATAACTAAACATACACCCAATGCAAAATTCATATACAACCACAGCGAAAGCTTAACATTCAATGCTCTTAACATTTTTGCACTGGCGTCTATGAGCGCTGTTAAAACGCATTAACATGCGACTGTTAAAGTACGAGTAGCAAATGTTAAAGTCACCAAAAGCACGGGGGAGAGCGCTGTTAACATGCGACTGTTAAGTACGAGTAGCTGTAATACGCACGTTTAACATTCTAAAAATCGTTACATTCAAACATTTTTAACATTGCATTTTTCTTCAACTAAATTTGAATGCATTTAACAATTTGTAGAGTTTTAACAGCTAAACATAATTGTGTATGTGAGCGACAGCGTATGTTGTTGTTGATGCTGCTGCAATGTTTATCCGATAACTGATCATAATAATAATAATAATGTTTTCAATCGATTCGAGTTGTCGCCGTCCCGCTCTAACACAACATCCCAAAAGAAAAAAAAAAGAAGAAAAGAATAAACTAACAAGTACAGCGTTTTATGAGGCCTTCTCTCAACATTAGAATATCTTTGTATGGTTAATTTGATTACAGTCACGTTATGCGTTCTCACCACAGGACACAGAATTTACATTTCCAAGTTCCTCGTCCCGTCGCGGTTACAATGATTTCCCCGGCGCCAATGGCGGTAGCGCCAATAATCTTGGCGGCAACATCTGCAATATGCCGCCAATGGCCAGCAACAATTCGCTGAACAATCTGTGCGGCCTATCGATTGGCAGCGGTGGCAGCGATGATCTGATGAACGATCAGCGCACCAGCAACACCAATTTGATAGTCAACTATTTGCCGCAGGATATGACTGATCGCGAGCTGTATGCGCTATTTAGAGCCATTGGACCCATTAATACGTGCCGAATCATGAGAGATTATAAGGTAAGTTATATACAGTTAAATGTTATCGATTAATCGATAACAAATATATCTAAGCACATTGAAAATTGAATAAACTTTATTCACATACAACATAATTAAGTTTTAAGCTTTACAAATTGAGCTTTCAATCTTAAATAATATTTAAAGAGCTTTATAGCACTTTAATGTATTTGGACTTGGTCACTTAATCTTGAAAGCTGTAAATTACAGTTTTATTGACATTTTTTTAAAGTTCTATCTAAAAGCCTCATTTTAATCCAAAGCTTTAATCAAAAGCTTTATAAAGTCAACTTTAAGGAGCTTTCAAAGCTCATAAAAGCTGTAAATTACCGTTTTTTTAAGCACATTGAAAATTGAATAAACTTTAATTATAATACATACAACATAATTAAGTTTTAAGCTTTAGAAATAGAGCTTTCAATCTTAAATGACATTTAAAGAGCTTTTATAGAACTTTAATGTATTTTGACTTAATCTTTAAAGAGCTTTCGAAGCTTATGAACGCTGTAAATTACAGTTTTATTTGCATTTTTTTTAAAGTTCCATCTAAAAGCCTTATTTTAATCTAAAACTTTAGTCAAGAGCTTTATAAAGTCAACTTTAAGGAGCTTTCAAAGCTCATTAAACTTGTTAAATTCAGTTTTATTTAAAGCTTAGAGCTCTAACAGCTTTTTAAGTAATGTTTTTTTTTTTGCTAAAAATTAATCAAATCAATTTTGTTCCATGCTTTTTAGACTGGCTACAGTTTTGGCTATGCTTTCGTGGACTTCACATCCGAAATGGACTCGCAGCGTGCTATCAAAGTGCTCAATGGCATCACAGTGCGTAACAAGCGGCTAAAGGTAAGTTTAAAATTTAAAATACTCTCTAAAAATCAATGATTTACAATTGTTATATTTTTTATGCAGGTTTCATATGCGCGTCCTGGCGGTGAATCCATCAAGGATACCAATCTGTATGTGACCAATCTGCCGCGCACGATAACCGATGATCAGCTGGACACAATTTTTGGCAAATACGGTTCCATTGTGCAAAAGAATATATTGCGTGATAAGCTCACAGGTCGGCCAAGGGGCGTGGCATTTGTACGGTAAGTCGCAACGGTTCAAAAAACTAACGAATTTTTCGTTTTTCGATAACACTAATCGATAACTTATCGATAACCCATCGATAACTGATCGATAACTAATCGATAACTTGCAAAACTTGTTACATCGCCATATAACGCGCGCATTATCATAACATTTTTAATCATTCTCTCTTTCATTTCCATTTCTCTTCTTTTTTTTGTTCTCTACCTTTTACGTTTGTTGCATCATTTGCTGCATACCATGTATATCGTAATTGTAAACGACATTATAACGTTCGATAACAATCGTTCGATAATCGATAACAACAGCTACAACAAACGCGAGGAGGCACAGGAGGCGATCTCGGCGCTAAACAACGTCATACCCGAGGGCGGATCCCAGCCGCTGTCGGTGCGCCTGGCCGAGGAGCACGGCAAGGCGAAGGCGGCGCACTTCATGTCCCAAATGGGCATGGGACCACCGCAGGCACCGCCACCGCCGCCGCCGCCACCGGCGCACATGGCCGCCGGCTTCAATAATATGGTTCACAGAGGTAGATCAATCAAATCACAACAGCGCTTCCAAAAAACGCATCCGTACTTTGATGCACAAAAGTTTATCTAAAACAAAAAAAACCAGACAACAACTAAAAAACGACAAAAATTAAAAAAAAAAAAAAAATTATAAATCCAACGTAAACAACAAACATAAAAACCAAAACAACAGACCAGTTATACATAACAATATTATGTATAAACATATATCATATTTTATATAATAATCATCAATTTTTTTGAGATGCAAAATCACAACTCTAACAACAACAACAAACATAAACAACAACAACAAACACTTAAGAATTAATATAATATATATATATTAAAATTTTAGTTCTCTTTAATTAACTTTTGCTTTAGGAATCTATTTCTACTTAAACAAAAAAATAGAAAAAAAAACAATACAAAGTCTTGTTGCAGTTTTTTATTTGTTTCCTTTAACTTTTTAATTTAAAATGTAAACACTGAGCATATATGTTTATGTATATATTATAATAATATATATGTAAACTCACAAAAACAAATGACAAGCAACAACAAATTGAATTGTATATTTAGTGTAAAATGATTTTTTAACAAAACTTGAAAAAAAAACCAACAAAAAAAAAACGAATAAAAACTAATTGCGTATTTTTAAAATTAAAATTAACTTTAGAAAATACTAACAACAAACAACAAAAAAAAAAAACAAGTAAAGAAACAAAAAAGGAAAACAGGCAACTTTTTTTTTTATGTTAGCTCCCAGATTTAGTTTAGAAACGCCCCTTCAGCAACCACGCCCCCCAAAAAACAAGAACAACAACAACCACAGCACCTAAGCACACATACATACATACATACAACAATAATATTCAAGAAATCAAATGCAAAAGAGAGAGAGAGAATAAACTGAAAACCAGTTCGATAAGAGCAAAAACAATAAGAAAAAATACCGGAAAAAAAGAAAATACCGAACCCAAGTGCCGTAGAACCTTAAACAACGAGCGATAACGATAACGATAACACACCAGCAGCAGCAGCCGCCGCCGCAGCAGCATCATCAGGAGCTATCGATAACTGCGTATCGATAACACATAAGTTCAGCAGGTTTTTTTTTTAGAGCTATCAATTGCTATACATAGAATATATACACACATATAACTTTATATATAAATATATATACATTTTTTTTATATATATAGACAAATGTGAAGTGTGTGTGTCGGTGTGTGTGTGTGTGTGTGAAACAACGTACTGAACGCAACTCAAATTTCCCACGTAATAAATAAAAATTAAAAATATAATGGAACATAAATCAAGAAATTAAAAATATTAAACGATAAAAACATTATAAGGAACGTGCAACATTTTTTTTTGAAAATTTTTTTAAAGTGTGCAAAGTACATGGAATGCTAAAGAAAGCGAGAAAATAAGAAAAAAATACTAACGAATATATAAAATGAAGCTAAAAATGACCTTAAAAATTGAAGCGTTGCCCTGTTTGTTATACACAACTATATATCCATCCCTCTCTGGCCTATAAGCAATAATACACCAATCGTATATCACATTTATGATTTTTCCCATGCAACAACAACAACAACAACAAATAACCAGAAACAAATTATATTCTCATAAAGTTAAACATTAACAAAAAAAAAACAACTTAAAAATAGTTCTTTATATACATATAGCTTATACCATATATCTGACTATATCTGAATAGCGTAAAATTTTAAATTATTTAGTTTGTAGTGCGTTAACAAAAGCAACAACAACAACAACCACGCCGAGCGACAAGCAGCGACAACAACAACAACAACAAACAATGATCTAAACACACACATACATATATATATGCATATATGACTATATAAATATATATATGTATATAGTATATACTCGATGTATATATATATGAAGAGAAGAAAAAAAAAATAAAAAGCCAAACGCAAAACAAAAACAAAAAACAAATTTTTTTTATTTTTTTTTTTGTTTGTAATAACAAAAAAAAAACAACTGAAGTGTTTGGGCCGCAGAATAACGGGAACAACAAAAGTTCGTATATTCGTGTGTGTGTGTGTGTGCGTGTGTCTCTGTGTGCATGTGTCCTGCGTGCGTGCGTGCGTGCGTGTGTGTGTGTGTGAGTGTTGCCGTATTTTTTTCTTCTTTTTTTTGTTGTTTCACAAAACCGACGACAGATGGCGCTCGCGTATGCAGCAGCAGCAGAGTTTCTGTTCACAGCATTAAATACATGAGTGCGTGAGAGAGAGAGAGAGAGAGGGACAGAGAGAGAGAGAGAGAGACTGAGACAGGGACAGTTATGAAAAGCAGGCGTGGCGCATGGTAAGTATGCGCGCACTCTCGATAGCCGATAACGGGGTGAAGTATTTCAAAGTGTTATCGATTCGATCACGACGATCACATTTGGGAATCCTAAAAAATACATATATATTTTGTTTTTTTTTTATATGTGCAAATTTTTTAATGTGCTGTTTTTTTTTCTAATTTTTTTTTGCCGCAAAGAAAAAATTTTAAAAAGTGTTGACAATTTTTTTTTTCTATATATGATGAGCAAAAATCATAAACTTAAAGTAAACTGTATGCTAAAAAAAAAGAAGGCAACCACACACCCCTTTATCGGTTTCCAGTGCCACAAAAAACGAGTATGCAACAAAAACAAAAACCAAATAGATATTTAAACAATCTAAATATATAAATGTTTTTTTTTTTTTCATATTTTTTGCAAGTGTATCTCATGCATATAAAAACAATCATACAACAAACATTGTACGACTGGTTCTGTTCTCTTCCTTTTTTTTTGCCCGAAACAAAAGTGTTGACAAGTGTCTCTTATAAATGTTTGTATAATATACATATATACACACTGTATATCATTTTTTTAATTTTTTTTTTTTTTGGGTGCCTCTCAGTCTTACATGATCTTATCAATCCCATATAAATCTATATAAACATGTATATTTTTTTTTTTAATATTGAAATTCCTGCCTGCTGTTTCAAAAATCAACAGGCAAACATTTAAAAAAAAAGACTCATAACTCATTTTAACTGTGCAGCTTCTTTCCCTATTTTATCAGGCAACAAATTTTAGTTTATTTTATTTTTGTTAGACTTGTGATTTTGTTTCTCATTTCAATATATTTTTTTTTATTTGTTGTTGTTTATTTAGTTAAGTCTCTGATTTTATGTATTTTCTTTTATAATTTCTTAGTTTATTTATACTTGAGGCTAGTTTTATTTTAACATAATCAATCGAAAGAAATTTGATCTAGTTTATTGACGTTAGTATTCGAGTAGTTTGTGTTTTTTATCAATAAATATATATCTATATATTTGTATTTGTATCGTTATATATCCCATTTGTTGCCCTAGTAGAACCACTAACCTCGGGTCTCGGCATTATCTCTATTTGCCACGCCCATATTTAGCCAACTAACCCCAAAAACTCATTTCATCTTATACTATATTAATTTATCGATTCTTCTGCCTTTGATTTTTCTTGAAAAAAATATGAAAAGAAAAACCAAATGATATATATAAATGTATAAAGCATTTCAATCATTAAAAAAAAATATAAAAATATTTAGTTGGCGCCGACAACTAATAAGTTGTACAATTTGTTTATTTTTTTCATTTTTTTTTATAGACGGAGCAATGGAAAAATTACGCTCATTATTCGATGCTATTTGCGATGCTATCTTTGGTCTCGATAGTAATTATTCCTTTTTATATTCTTCTACTATGCCTAATGATAATCATAATCATAATTCTCTTGTTCATGAATTTAATTGTTAATTGTTTTTTTTTTTTTTTTTTTTTTTTTGAGAGCACTTAAGCAAGTCCGAGTCTAAATATATATAAATGTATAATTTAAGTAGTTTAGCGACAGACAGACTTTATACAGACACTTTCACTGGCTGACAACGCATTGCAGATGAAAGAAGCGCAGCGAGAAGCAATTGACTAATTTTAATGTTTTTCGCAGCAGAATTTAATGTTCTTCCTTGAAAACTTCTCATTTAAACTGTAATAAGATGAATATTCATTAGAGACGCGCAGCGAGAAGTTAATTTGCATCATCAGCGCGTTTAACTTCTCTCTTTTCTTAATATGTAACGCTTCTTTCTGCGCCGCTTTCGTCTACTTGGATGTCAATTCCACATACATATATTACAATACTTTCACTGGCTGACAACGCATTGAAGACGAAAGAAGCGCAGTTTGCTTACACTTTTTACTTGATGAAAGAAGCGTAGCGATTTTTGTGTAACGATCTCTTATTGTTTTTCCATGAAAACTTCTCACTTAAACTGTAACTAACTGAATTTTATTAGCGAAGCAAAGCTAGAAGTTAATTTGCATTATCAGCTCGATGAACTTCTCTTCTTTTTTAATATGAAACGCTTCTTTCTGCGCTGCTTTCGTCCACTTTGCTGCCAGTCTCCCATACATATATTAGTACAATACATTACATGACGTACATAACACATAATTAAGCAAATACATGCCTCTATCCACACAAATACATAACATAATCGACACAGCTCAAATCTATATACAATATTTTTATTCTTTTACTATCAATGCGAGCTTCAAATTCAAAACAAGAAAAAGAAAATCTTAAAAAACGTGCCATGTTTTTTTCTAAACATTTTTATAATTTCTCATCTTTCATACAGAATCAAAATTAAAAATTTTAAAACCAAACAGACTAAATGTAATTCGTAATTATTTGACTCTCTCTCTCAAAAAAAAAAAAAAAAAAAAAATCTAAATTAAAATGATACCAAAAAGAAAAATTCAAAATTTATTAGAGCGTTATTTGAAAAAGTTCCAATTGCTGAAAAACTAAATTAAACTCAAATGAATTTATAGGAAAAAGATGAAAAACTGCTTTCATTAAACATGCCTCAACTTTTTGCTATTAAACAATTTTGCTTGCGCTTTAAAAAAAAAAAAAAAAAAAATTAAAAAACAACTTGATATTCAAGTTGTCTTTTAATTTTATTTTTGTGTGTGTTTTTTGACGTTTTGTATAACTTTTACTAAATATATATACATACATTTATATGTATATAGCGAATTTTGATCATAACCTTCCGACCCCGAAATATATCAAATAATTGTCCGTTCCGTTGTCCGATCACTCACACAAACACCTAAAAAAACAAAACACAGCCTATCCACTCATCAGCAACAAAAATAACATCAATAACAATTTGTAATAATTATAATAATATTGATATGCTCATAACTTAGCTCGTCCCACGTAAGTGTTCAAATTTTGTACTTTTTATAGATGGATCGTTTATCACTTAATTTGTTTTGCTTGCCACGTTCACGTTTGGCACGCAAACTTCAATCACACTCATACACCGATACAGACACATATATAGATATATGTTTTGATATGTATGTATGTGTTTAACATTTAACAAGCCATACCATCTACATAGAACCGTCTTTTCGGCAGTACCATCTTCATAACAGCGCTTTTATGATGTTTTTTGACGCTTCCCTGCTTCCCAAAACTATTCCCAACTATCCCAAATCAAATATGAAATGAAACAAAACATGGCACGTTTAATGAATGAATAAAGAAATTATAAAGTTTACGTTAATCTTCCAAGACGGTCTTCTGTACGGTCGTGCAACGAAGCCAAATAAACGAAATTTTACACTAAAAAAAACAGCAAAGTAAAAAAACACGTGACGAGCTAAAAACAAAACTTCCAAAAAGTAAAAGAAAAACTAAATCCAGAAACAAATACAAAAAGAATTTAATAAAAAAAAAAAAGGAACTACAACAACAATAAACACACTAACACTAACCTAAAATCAAACTCTAAACTACTTTTTTTGTTTTGTTTTTTGTATAAGTCTGTTATTGTCTCTGTCTAACAAAGTTACCGTTAGTAAAACAGTTAGATTAAGTTAGGTTAGGGTTTTTGTCAAAGCACTTAAAAAAAAAAACAGAAAGATATTTTTAAATTTAGCTTAATTTTAAGTATATTTTATGAATGCAACTTTTTCAAATAGATGCTACATTTTTTAATGCCACTTTTTACTAATGAAAAACAAATTTTTTTTATTTTTATTTTTTTTGCTCTTAAAAAAAATTGAAAATTTTAGGTGATAACTTTGCCGATTTGCTCGATGGACTGTACCGCCGGAAGTATCATTATCCCTACTTATAATTGACGCCGCAGCAGCAACAGCAACTGCAATTCTATCAGCAGGCGTGCGGCTTTAATTTCAACAATAGCAACAACAGCAACAGCAACAATAACAACCTTAGCAGCAGCAGCAGCAACATCAACAACAGCAGCAGCAGCAACAATCATCACAACAGCAACAATATGTTACAGTATCATTCACATTACCATCAACAACAGCAGCAACAGCAACATCAATCACAACATCAACAACCACAACAACAGTCGCCACACCCCAACAACAACAACAACAATGGTCAGCTGCCACGCCTGAGCAATGTTGCCGTCGCCGCTGCACAACAGCAACACAGTAGCAACAATCAATATACACGCCAGCAACAGCAACACAACTACAACAATCAGCAACCAATGCAGTCGCTGCTGTCGCGACAACAACAACAACAACACAATCACAACAGCAACAGCAACAATTTCCATAGTCTAAGCTTGTCACCACACGCCAGCAACAGCAACATCAACAATTGCCTCAGCTTGTCACCACAACAACAACAACAATTGCATGACTTTGGCTACAACATGGAGCAACAACAACAACAACAACAGCAACACAAGCTGCTTAGCAATGGCAACAGCAGTAGTTTTCATCAAGCAACTGCAACTGTTACGACAGCAACTGCAACAGCAACAACATCAGCTGCTGCGGCAACAGCAACAACAAATGCTAAAAGCAACAACTATTTGTGGCAAACATAACCTTAGAACTGGCAATAGACTGTACCTATACATATATATATACACACACACACATTCTCACACTCTCACACACTTATGTGGATCATTTTTAGCGACATTTAACTCATGTTCTCAACGAATACCAATCAACAACAACTTTTTTTTTTGGATTGCTTTTTTTTTCTCGTTTAACTTTAAATGTTCCTCATTTTTATTTTATGTTTGTAATTTTATTTTAATTTTTTTTTTGTATTTTTGTGCTTTTTTTTGGGGGGAACGAATTTTCTTTATGTAATAGTGAATAAATACATTAGTGTTAGTACTACACACACACACACACACACATCTACACAGACAAGAATTGGCTATATATATGAAGTGAAAAGATATAGATACTATATAATTTTATGGAAATGTGAGGTGTATCCACTATATTTTTTTTGCTTAAATTTAGGCAAATGAAACTTTTTTTTTCAAATATTTATATATAAACTATATATATATACATACGTACATACATTATATAACTAATATATATAAGATCTGTTTTTTTTTTATTATATTATTATTATAATTATTATAATCGATTGATTCTGTTTCTGTGTCTAAAAACGACTTACCAAACTCTATATAACTATACATACATATGTATAACTATCTAACTAATATATATATGTATATTTATAGCTGAAAAACTGTATTTGTTTTTTTTTCATAATTTATAAATGAATTTTTTTTCATATATATATAAAGATTATTATTATAACAAAAAAAAATACCACAAAAATTCGTTAGCATGCTCAAGTTTAGGCTGTTCTTACCAACTATATAGAGACATGAGAGGAAGGAAGGAGAAGAAGTGTAGGAGAGAAAGGATAGAGAGAAAAGGGTGTGGGCAGCACTGCCCGTTGTTGCCACATTTTGTGGCAACTTCAAATGTGCAGCTTATTTGGGGGGTTGCAACCCTTGCCCCCCGTAACCTGTTCAACCAGACAAAATTACAACAAAATATCTAATTACATTTTTTTTTTCATAGTTTGTAAAAACAATTTTTTTCATAATTATAATAAAACGAAACAATTTTTTTCATAATTATAATTACAAAAAAAAAACAAAACAATGAAACAACTTGAGCATGTTATACACAAAAAACACACACATATATTGAAAGAAAGCAAGGAAAATAAGCGTAGAAAAAAAGCACGTGATAAAGAGAAAAAAAGCAAACACTAAACGAAATGCAAAATTATTAATTACACTTTTGATTTTTTTATTTTCTATCAAGCTTGAAAAATTATTGAAATAAGTGGGCGTGGTTGAAAATTCGACAAATTGTATGCAAGAAAATGTATTGTTTTTGATTTTTTAGTTTGTTTTTGATTTGATTTTAAGACAAGATCACGCCTACAATGATGTGAATGTGAATTAATGAAATTATGACAAATTATTGTAATTTTCAGCTTGATATGAGAACAGTTCGCAACGAAAATGCGTTGATTATGATCTTCTAATATTATTTGGATTTTATTAATTTATTTTGATTTTGATTATGGTTTTTATTTTAATGCATTACGAAATAAACAAACAACAAAATGTGTAGATCTTTTATTTTGTAACACACACACACACACACTCTCACACATTTATCAAAATTTTATTATATTTTATATAATGATTTAACAATTTGATCGAAGAATATACATACAAATTTTGAATCGAAACATACATAATATAAATAAACATTTTCAAAAAAAAAAAACAACTTAATTTATATTGGTTTTATTATTTTAAATTAAGATTATATAAAAAGTATAATCCAATTTTTTTTTAGTTTAGTTTTAATAATTTCTGACTGGCGGGGATACTAATCACTATACTATCGAGGAAAATAGTTGGATAAATAAGTCACTAGCCTGGTCAGAAATATAAATATATTATAATTTAGTTGAGTTCATCATACTCTGCAGGGGTTTAAGGGAGGGAAGAGCCAAATTTGTTTGCAAGTGACGTCAGTTGCAACAACGAATTGCGAATTATATAAGAAGCAAGATGAATCCATGCCCCATTTCGGGGCAACAAATAGCATTTAAGAGTTAAGAAGCAAAAAAAATATAAGAAATACAAGAAAAAAAAAAATCAAGAAAATATTGTTAAATAGCATATAAACAATTTTTTTTTGCATACTTACAGCTTGGTTGTGCTGAGTACGAAACATTCTAAAGACAAAACAAATACGAAATACAAAAAAACAAAAAGTAAAAAAGTAAAAAAATAAACAGAATACAAAATATACGAAAGTAAATAAATTTTTTTTCTAATAGTAATATTCATACAAATACCAATACCAAAAATGTAAAAGTTGAGCTGAGAGGGCTGACAGACGCGAGAAGTAATGAGAGAAGTGAGAAAAGATTGGTGAATTTGACAAAAATTAAATAAATGGGAAGTAAAGAAAAAAAAACAATAGATAATATAATTTTATAAGCGTTAAATAAATCTGATAAATGAAGATGGTAGATATCAAAAAGCCATTGCTGAGAGAAGCTAGAAACAAACTGAGAAGAAACAAACCGAGAAGAGATAAAAATGAAATAAGAGAAGGAAACTGAGCAGTGAAATTAAAAAACTACAATTTGAAAGTGAAGTAGAAAATAAAGAAAAGAGTAAAAAGTGAAGTAAAAACTTCTCTCAACGCTTCTCGCGTCACTTCGATGTCAGCCTCATATACACAATATTCAGCAGACATTCGTAAACAGTCAGATTACCAAAAATAAAAAAATGAATACTCAACCAATCGTAGCCTTAGCTTGTAACGAAATATCGGATTAATCAATAGCACTTAGAGTCTCGTCTCTCGTAAATATAGTTCTAGTTAAGCGAATGCAAATTTTTTTCTTGTCCAAATAATCGATAAAAACATAGCTTAAAGGGTCTCATCAATTGTTCAACTTGAGAAAAATCACTAAAAAAAAATTACAAAAAAATCTAGAAAACCAAAAAAAAATAAAACAAAAAGCAAAAGTAAAAAAAAAACAATTTCTTTTATAAAGAATGAACTAAGAAGTTTTTTTTTTGGTATTTTTTTATAAATCAAATTTTTGTGAGCATGTGTAAATCCCTATATATATTTTTTTGTAGCGCGATAACATATAAAACATACATAAAGATATTGTTTTTTTTTTAAATAATATTTTAAACTAGCGACAAAGAAGAAGAACTTTTTGTTTTTAGGCATAAGCAGCCAAGCTAATTTTGTTGTATATTTTTTTTTTTTACACACGAGAAGCGCAATTAGAAAAGAATGCAGAGAGAGTAAAAATCAATAATTAATAATATAATAAAAATATTATATTTAAAGGGAACCTCACGGAAACTACTTACATACATTTGAAATGTTGTTCAAGAAATATATACTTAACAAAAAAATATAAAATATATATACACATAATTTTTTTTTAAATAAATATATCGATAAATGTTTAGCAATAACGGAATCTTTTTATAATGCATTACAAATCGACGACGCATACAATTTTTTTTTGTGTTTAGCATAAGAACAAAAAATAAAAACAAAGCCCAAAAAAACAACCAATAATTTTTTTATATAAAGAAAAAGAAAAACAAACACAATAATAATAAAGCAAAACCAAATAAATTAACGAATCGAACCTCAAAACTGATTAGTAAAAATAGTTTCTTACGCATAATCGAAACCAGGTAAATCATATAATAAACGTATGTTTTTTTTTTTGTCAAAATGCATAGCAAATTGAAAATGAATATAAATATATAGAATAAAATAATTAAATAGTTGAGAAAATGTAGTGTTAATCGATAAGCGATAATCGGTCATTCTTTCCAATCGGCGTATACTTGATCGTTATTTCGATAACATTCTTTGAAGCTAATTTCTCCTCGAACATTCATCTTATACATGTATAAAAATATATATACTCTACTATATATACACGACTCGAGTTTAGACCGAAATTTTATATAAACTGCATATACATAAACTTATACATATATATACACATACTATATAACGTATAATGAACCTATATATACACGTACATACTAAATGATGATCTTTTTTTTTGTGCTTAGAAATTGTAACGTTAAAAACAAATTAAAACCCGTCAAACTAATGTCAGAAATGTTTGAATGCGGAACGTGAACTGCCCTTTGAGAGATTTTTAAATAACAAAAAAAAAAAAACACCAACAACAACAACAAGAAATGAATAAAAAACAAACAAGATGATTAATTAAAAACAGAAACAAAAATAAAATCTCATAACGAAAGCGACAAGAAATGCCTGGAAAAAAAAGATTGACAACCACATAAGCAATATACTACATACATTAATGCATTAAATAAAGGAACAAGAAAATAACGTAAATTTAATTAAAAAACATGTATTCAATGAACAATAGAAAACCAACAATACATACGTATACAAAAGAAAAACAAAAAAAATGTTAAGAAAACAAAAAGAACGCGCGCCGAATTTTTTTAAATGAAATACGAATTAAAATGCATGAATAAAAAACGATAAACTAATCTACACACACACACATACAAACACATATAAACGTGGAAAGAACAACTTGAATTTTAATTCGTTTATACAAATATATATACTATATACATATGTATATGTGTGTATCTAAATATGTATATTTAAAAATATATACATAACATATATTAATAGCAGCTAATTGTTGTACTAAGACGTCACATTAAACCAAGATAAGAAACAAATAAACGAAAATATTTAAAATTCAAAACAGAACAAAAACCCAGGTGGCAACGCCTAAGCTGTGTTATTTCATTCAAACAATTGCTGATTGCTACAGAACGCATGTTAATGCAATTGCAACTAACAGACGTGACTTTGCAGTGAATTTATTGAGACTAAAATAAAAATATGAATTTTTTTTTAAATTTTTTACTATTGTAATCAAAAATACGCGTCGAATGACACCTCAATAATCGAAATCCGCCCACTGGTTCAATAAATTTTGAAATTTTTAGTGGCCTACCGAAAATGAGATGAAAAGTCAGTTTGGCTGTTTGTTTGTATCAAATCGTACATATAGCTTAAAAGTTTGAATGTGGACTTGTTCCCGCTCAAAAATCGAGAAACTTTTGTTCTACGACTTTTTCGAAAAATCGCTAGCTTAGCGGAAAATCGCTAAAAGCCGCTACAATTGAAGCCCCCATAGTATCTAAACCATAGAAGCTACAAATATGATCTATGTATCGTTGGAAAGGTATTTCGAAGGGCTCTTAGGCAAACCTTCAAAGTTTTTTTTAAGTAAAAAGGTAAAAAGCTACAGGTGAAATAAGATATTTTCCCCCACATTTTAGCGGTTTTTGAGAAAACGCCGCTAACGATTTTTTTTAATTTTCAATATGTTGTAGTTTGTAAAATTTCGCGTTTTTTGATATATGACACAAAAACCGATGACAAACATTTATTTTTAATAATTCATGTGTAAAATTTAATATTATTAGTCACAAAATTGGATTTCAGAAATTTTGGGGCATGAAAGTGCTTTCGTCACTAGATTTGTTCCTCGTAAAGAGGTTTTTTTTATAAGATTGGAATGCACTTTGAACAGTCACAATTACAGCACAACATTCAAGTGGTTATTACGTAGTTTGAATTGCCCGCTTAGGTGCAGTTGGTGAGACTCTCCAATCTAATCCCTAAAAATGCATATGTATGTATGTATGTATATATTTAACTATATCTATGTAGTTATTGCCTAGTCGAGTGGTAAACAAAACGCTCGAGTGACTTTCATGCCACCAATGTGACATTATTTCCCATAATTCCCACATTTCGACTGATAGGCGACATTGATTAAAACTGATAAACGTTGCACGTTTTTCAATCAAATTCAATTAGCACTGTTTGCGGTTGTTCTTTTTATTGCCATTATTAAAGTTGTTAACTGATTATTACATGTTCCAGGTGCGATAAAATAGCTGGAAGTACAAATTCTAGCTAGATTTTTTATTTTACGAGTGCTTGTAATTAGTTAATGGTTTATTTTCTTTTTCTTTACCTAAACTGACTGTGAATCAGCAGCTTAACGAGTTGTTTATACAACTTTTCTCAGGTTCTGTTAGTGTTATGTTAAGTAAAAGAGAGCGAGAGAGTTAAATGTGAGTAAGTAATGAACGCTTCTAGTAATTCAAGGGACTTCCCCATTGCAGGTCTCAAATCCAATTTTCTTCGCTCAGCCTCTGTTAGTGTAATGTTAAGTAACAGAGTATGAGCTATTGAAAACAACAAATTTATTGTTTTTCCACATACATAGTATTTTAGCTGAGGGCTTTAATTTACTAGTTATTCTAATATAATATTTAATTTGAGCTGAACTTTAATTTTAGACTTTCCGCTTGTCAAGGGGCTTCCCCTTTTCGATTTTTAGTCATATTGTATCTTTTTCCAGGGTATTTTTGCACTTGGTTGACACGAAACATCTTGAAAAACTGCTGGTTAATCTCGTATTGAACGCTCGCAAATGATTGGCCTGGTCTGGTATTGATACAAACATGGGTAAAATGTGAAAACAGCTCAATTTGCAATCTATAAAATGTCTGATTTGTAATTCGGTTAAAAGCGGTCTATTTGGCATATAGATGATATACATATGTATATGGAATCCAGTTGGAATCTGTTCAAGTCTAGCTGTCTGATCTGTATGATGAACAATGCCAGTCATTCATTCACTCGCCTTCTCTCTCCCAGTTGCCTGTCTATGAAATGTGAGAGAGTCAAAGATTATTGATTTGTTTTGTTTGTTTCCCTTATCATTCACTTATTCACTTAGCATTCACTGATGCGCAGTTGCAATCGTGCAATCGTGCTGCAAATGGGCCGTTGATGATTCAAATCAGCAAATCAACAAATCAGCTGACTCGGGCAACTCATGGAAATGGCTAATAACTAAAGACCATTAGCCTCCACTTCACTTTCAATGACATTCGTAATTGATTTGTCCTTTTAACAAAAGTTTGAAAAGATCTTATGTTATATTTTTAAAACTTCTGAGTAAAGAATTTTTAATACTTTTTTCAAATAAAGTTTACTTAAATTGAATCAATTTTTAATTGACATTTATCCTTTCATAACGTGAATTTTAACAAAGTTAGATTGTCTTACTCAAAGTAGAAGAAAACCTAAAGTTTAGGATCCATCTTTTCATCTCAGCTATGACCCATAATACTTTAGAAAAGGTCTCTGATAAGTCTTTAAATTTTTTTTTTAATTTTTAAGTATATAAAAATCTGCATGCACAGAAATTCCTTTTGTTTAAGCTTCAGCTCTCAAACAATTTTCAGTGTCGCAAATATAAATATACATACTTATATAGAAAAAAGTTGAGGCAGTCTCTGGACTTTGTTATCAAACAAATTAAAAAACATTATAAATAATATAACAAAATACCATTATAAATGATTTTCGTTTGTTAGCGACTTTTCTATTTGTTTATAGGTGCTTTATGAGTTGTTGTTTGTTATCACAGTGTCATATTGACATTTATTATAACTCGAGCTAACTAAACTCACCTATGGTTAAAAAGAAAATAATTGAATACTTTTTCTTTGAGTTAGGGATTTTAAACATGGGTTTTGTTCTGATTTTTTAAGAAGCAAGAGACTTTTTAAAATTGTATTATTGGTTTTGCCCAAATTGACTTGTTAATATATTTATTTCTTGCCTAATTTTTATAACTAATCAAAACTAATTTTATCTGATAGAATTTCTTGAATTTTACAGAAATATAACTGAAGTAACTAAATAAATATGAAAATTTTAAGACAAAAATTTAAAAACTTAATTTTATAAACAAAATATTTTTTCTCTAACTTTAGAAATTTTGGTTCACTGAAAACTAAATATGTTTGAGAATAAAAATGTTGCCATAATGAAGTTGAATTGATTATTCATCTCCAATTTATCCCAACCATTTTATAGAGTAGTTAAATACGAATACATTTAAATTTCCTATTTGTTTATTAAGTATTTATTTATGTGTTATTTGTTAATTGTTAATTGGATTAATTGCCAAACAAAATGCCGCATTTGATATTGGCCCAGGCTGAATATGGTAAGTACTTAAGACATCACAGATAGCATCTCATCGATCTCTCTCTACGATCACTTCTTGAGGAACATCTCATGCAGCTCGACATCCTTCAAGGCCGACGCTCTCCCCTCTCTTTTTCCCCGCCAATGCTCCTCGATCTCGACCAGAGTGCGTCCTCGCGTCTCCGGCACAAAGCTCCAGATGAAAACGGCGGCCAGGAACGAGACGCACGCGTAGAAGGCAAACAGATTGGCCACGCCCAGCCACGCCTCCATATTCGGATAGATCTTGAGCATGACGAAGGCCAGGATCATGCCGAAGAAGACAGATATGCCGGACGCACTGCCGCGCACACTCTGGGGAAACACCTCGGAGATCATGATGAACGGCAGCGTCAACATGCCCATCGTGGAGAACACAATGTGCGACACGATGCACACAACTGGCAGCCAGGACAAGGTGCCCACTGTGGTGGGAAACCAACCGCCAGCGGCCAAGAGCAGCATACAGAATCCCATGCAAGTTGCCGAGAATATGCCCGACGGCCGTCGGCCCCATTTCTCGAAGATGCTGCTCATGAAGAAGGTCGTGACGATCCGTGCCACGCCCAGCATGACGGCCACGAGCACGGGATCGATGGTGACGCCAGCGCGCTGGGCGATCTGCACCGCATACACAATGATGACGACCACGCCGCACGCCTGCTGGAAGCCAAAGAAGCCGATCATCATGAGCAGCGGCTTGTAGACCTCGGGCCGCCTGATCGCCTGGCCAATGGACTCGCTGGCCGCCGTGTCGCGACTGTTGTCCGCCGTCACCTTCATCTGCGCCAGCTCCGCCTCGAACTCGGGCACAAAGTCGTCACCTGGCGAGAGTCGAAGTCAGGAGAGGAATAAGTTAAATTACTTTAAGTTCCTTTAGTCGAGAGTCCAACTATACAATGATTATATATATTAGCTTGAAATGACAGCGATTAAAAAAAATACTGCATATTTTTAGGCGTTTGTATTGCTTTTAAACTAAAAACAGCCATAAATAT
>JBAMBJ010001675.1:0-19040 GCA_037043495.1 Drosophila recens
AGCGGAAAAGCTGCTGGAGTCAACGGAACGGCAACAGAATTATCCGGTGCTGTTGCTCAATCTGATAGACAAGGCCAGCATGGACATGACCATACGGGTGGCGGGCGCCATTGCATTCAAGAACTATGTGAAACGCAACTGGGCCGCCCACGAGGACAGCGATGAGCCAGATCGCATACACGAAAGTGATCGCAATACGATCAAGACTTTGATTGTCACCCTGATGCTGCACTCGCCGACGGCGCTGCAGAAGCAGCTGAGCGATGCGGTGAGCATCATTGGCAAGCATGACTTTCCCAAGAAATGGCCGCAATTGATTGACGAAATGGTTGAGAAATTCGCCTCGGGCGATTTCAATGTTATCAATGGCATATTGCAAACGGCGCATTCGCTATTTAAACGTTATCGCTACGAATTCAAATCACAATCGTTGTGGGAGGAAATCAAATTTGTGCTGGATCGCATGGCCAAGCCGTTGACGGATCTGCTGCAGGCCACCATGCAGCTGCGCACCATGCACGAGGGCAATCCGGAGGCCTTGAAGGTCATCTATAGCTCATTGGTGCTGGTCAACAAGGTGTTCTTCTCGCTCAACTCGCAGGATCTGCCCGAGTTCTTCGAGGACAACATGAACACTTGGATGGGCGCCTTCCTGCAGCAACTGGCCGTGGATGTGGCCAGTCTGCGTACCGATGATGATGAGGATGCTGGTGTGCTGGAGCATTTGCGCTCCCAGGTGTGTGAGAACATTTGTCTCTATGCACGGAAATATGATGAGGAGTTCAAGCCGTATATGGAGCAGTTTGTTACTGCTGTCTGGGAGCTGCTGGTCAAGACCAGTCTGCACACCAAATACGATGCGGTAGGTGAATCTTTCACTTGGATTTCTGTCTCATCTAAATTGTAACTCGTTCCTTAGCTCGTCTCGAATGCGCTGCAATTTCTGTCTGTGGTCGCTGAGCGCAAACATTATCACGGCATCTTTGAGAATCCGGAGATATTGGCGCGCATTTGCGAGAAGGTGGTCATACCCAATCTGGACATCAGACCCTCGGACGAGGAACTCTTCGAGGACAGTCCCGATGAGTATATACGCCGTGATATTGAGGGCTCTGATATTGATACCCGCCGTAGAGCCGCCTGTGATTTGGTCAAAACCCTGTCCGTCAACTTTGAGCAAAAGATCTTTGGCATTTTCGGCCAGTATATGGAAATCTTGCTGGCCAAATACAAAGAGAATCCAGTTGCCAATTGGCGTGCCAAGGATACGGCCATTTATTTGGTCACTTCGTGGGCATCGCGTGGCGGCACACAGAAGCATGGCGTGACCCAGAGCTCGGAGCTGGTGCCGTTGCCACAATTCTGTGCCGAGCACATTGTGCCCGAGCTGGAGCGACCCAATGGTAAATACAAGTTGCATTTTGAAGATTTACCAATTATTTATATTTATTCTTATCGCAGTTAATGAGCTGCCAGTTTTGAAAGCCGCTGCCATCAAATACGTCATGGTCTTCCGGAGTCTGCTGGGCCCGCAGACGCTGGCGGGCTGCTTGCCACAACTGATACGCCATCTGCCCGCCGAGAGCATTGTGGTGCACAGCTATGCGGCCTGTTCGCTGGAGAAGATACTGACCATGCGGGATGCGAGCAATGCGCTGCTGTTTGGACCACAGATACTGGCGCCACATTCGAATCAATTGGTCAGCGGACTGTTTGCCACGCTCGCGCTCTCTGGCTCCGCTGAGAACGAATATGTCATGAAGGGTAGGTTGAGGATGATCCAAAAGAGACTTTAATAACTATATCTATATCATTTCTTAGCCATCATGCGCAGTTTCCATGTGTTGCAAGCTGGCGCCATGCCCTTCATGGCCGTTGCCTTGCCACGCCTCACCGAGATTCTCACGTTCGTGGCCAAGAATCCATCGCGTCCGCTTTTCAATCACTATCTCTTCGAGACTCTGTCGCTGTCCATCAAGTAAGCTAGCCAGGAATATACTTTGAAATCTATTTAACTTGTTTGCCTTTGCAGAATCGTCTGCCAAGCAGATGCTTCAGCGGTCAGCTCATTTGAGGAGGCATTGTTCCCCGTTTTCCAGGGCATTCTGCAGCAGGACATTACCGAGTTTATGCCGTATGTATTCCAAATGTTGTCGGTGCTGTTGGAGGTGCGCGAGGCCAGCGGTCCCATTCCGGAACCCTATTGGGCGCTTTCCCCTGCCTGTTGGCGCCACCGCTGTGGGATCGCAGGGGCAATGTGTCGCCATTGATTCGCCTGCTGTCGACCTTCATTAAACAAGGCTCTGCACAGATTCAGGCGCTTGGCAAATTGGTAAGATTTGAGATATTCTTAGTAAAGAACTCAATTAATAACTTGTTTACTTTTCAGAATGGCATTCTTGGCATATTCCAAAAGATGATTGCATCCAAGGCAAATGATCATGAGGGTTTCTATCTGCTGCAGAATCTGTTATTCTATTATGACGCCGCCGAGTTGCAGGCGAGCATGCGCCAAATCTTTGGACTGCTCTTCCAGCGTCTGTCGCTATCGAAAACGGCCAAATATCTGAACGGAATCATCGTCTTCTTCTGCTTCTACGTGGTCAAAATAGGCGCCAGTCCGCTGGTGCAGCTAATTGATGAGATACAGCCGGGCATGTTTGGCATGCTGCTGGAGCGTGTCTTCATTACGGACATGGGCAAGGTCAGCAAGGATTTGGAGCGTAAAATGGTTGCAGTCGGTGTCAGCAAAATGCTTACCGAATGCCCCGAATTGTTGTCGGGCCAATATGCCGCCTTTTGGCCACGTTTGCTGCACGCACTCATCGAAATGTTTGAACGGCCACCCGATAAGTTGCCCTATTTGGATGGCGATGGCGCTGGCGGCGATGCCAATGCGGCTGTGGACGCTGAACCCGGCTATCAGGCCGCCTTTTCCCAGCTGACTTTTGCCCAGCCGAAGCAAGTGGATCACTTGGCCGAAGTCGCGGATGCTCGACAGTTTTTGGCCAACTCTTGGGCAACTTCTCGCAAACACGACCAGGCGAATTGTCCAATTTGTTGGCGCCTCTGGCAGCGGAGAGCAAGCAAATGCTGCAGAAATATTGCGATCAGGCGGGCGTACGCATTGCCTAAATCATGGATTTATATATTTATCATACCTCGCACACACACACACACGAAACACAACACACTCACCCACACACACGAATTATTATATGTATGTCATACCAGATTTGTTTATAAGTGTAATGATTGTAATCATGTAATCAATATAAATGTTATGTTACGGGATTAACTCGAAATATCTGATATTATTGCTTAAAGAGAAATACCATCCAGAAAAGGGATTAATTTAGAGGATTTACTGGATAATTGAAAGGATCCGGCCTGCCATGAAACTGCTGTCTGAAAAAGATTTACTTTTTCGACCTTTAAAGCTAAATTTAAAATTTTGCAAATAAATTTTATGAGCAGCGGAGTTAAACCCTCTTTGAGCAACAATGCGAAGACTGATCAGAGCATTCGGGAGCAAGATCTTTCAACTTGGCAGTCCAAATTCGCAGAGTGAGTTAAGACTATATTTATAATTAACTCGAGAATGTGGGGTTGACTTACCAAGGCGAGACCCTTTTCGACGGCCAGACAGAGCGATATATGAACCATAGAGTCTATAAAGGGAGTTTTTTGGTTAATAAAGTAGTTGAATTTGGCATTAGTTAAACTTACAGATGATTAGGAGTAGAGCATTGTGACCTTCGCCCTCATTGCGACCGCTTAGAAAGAAATACCAGTCAATGGGATTGACGCGTATGCCATATCTGAAATTTATGACAATATTAGAAGAAATACCCCAGTGAAAAAGGAACATGTTTTTGAAGTTATTCAAAAAAAAATATATTTAAAAAAAAAAAGATTTGATGCAGATTTCTTTAAGCAATCTTATAGTTTTAATACCGATTAAATGATACAAAAATTTCTTTAGCCCATTAAGTACCCAAGGAAAACTTAGAATTTTTGTAAAAGTGTTTTTTCTCGGTCTCCAACAAAGAAAATTTTGATGCAAAAAAATTCTTTAAAAAATTCTTGGAGTCAAAGCCAAAAAGAATTTTCAAACATCTCTTCGCTAGTATTTTTTTTATGATTTTTTGAAAATTGCTTAATTTAAAAATTTTCAAAAAATTCATAAAAAATACTAGCAAAAAGATTTTTGAAAAAAAAAATTTTTCAGTTGAAAAAAAAACAAAAATTGTAAATTACAATGGGTACTTAAAAGGTTAACAAAAATTTTGTATCATTCAAACGGAATTTAAATGATAAGATTATTTTAAGAAACCTGCATCAAATCTTTTGTTAAAAGTAAATTTTTTTTATAGCTTCATCCACATATGGGTAATTCTCCCATGTCGAATGCGACATTCGTACGCATTCAAAGTGAAATAAAACATATGCCAAAACATTATTTTGTTAAAACAAAAGGAGAAACTTATAGGTATTGATTAGCACTATAATTGGTGCTAAAGTGGATTTTGGGAAATTGTTCGTTTTCAAGATATTTTAAAAAAACTAAGGCATTCGCACGCGACTCAGATAGAAGTCGTTTTTTCGGCAACCAGTTCTAGCACTGATTTCGGCAAAACGTGAACGTATATTTTGATGCTATTTATTTTGAAATGTAATGTATTTATTTATCTAAAAAATGCTTTTTGTTTGATTTAAAAATATCAAGTAGTTTTTTTTTAAATGTAATTTGAGTCACTGTCGCATGCGACATGTCGCACGTGACATTTTTTTCCACAAAAATATTTCTGTTGTTTCTGTCTCTCTTTTTTTAAATAATATATCGAAACAGCTCGAAAAACTTGTTTTAAATTAAACTTTCAATATATTTATATGTATTAAAATGGTTTATGTTACAATCTAACTATTTTACTGAGTGTAATCGAAAAATACAAACGGTCCATTTTGGAAATCAATTTTTAAGAAAATGGACATAAATATGGAAAAAGTGAATTTATTCCAATGTAGAATCTATATGTTCATCCTATTGAATTTCTTCTAGCGTATATTGCTTAAATAAATAACTTGAACACATTTTTTGAACATAATTGCACAAAATGTGAGTTTTTGAGCAATTTTTCGTTTTTAGGCTTGGTTGACATTTCTGGAGAAATGCCCATATACTTATTTCACTAAGTGTAAAGTCATAAAGAAAATATCAGTTGAAGGGTCAGTTTTCAAAAAAATCAAACATACGATATCAATTAATTGCACTCACTTTAGTAAATTCTCTAGACCCAAGCGCAGGCCTCCAATGCAGAGCAGCAGGAAACCCCAGTTAACCAGACCCGTAAAGTTCGTAAAGCCCGAGCTCCAGGAGAACAGCGAATCGCGGGGACGATGAATGCTAGAAATTAAGTGATCTCAATAGAGTTATCTTGTAAAATACAGAATCTTAGCAGCTCTTACGATCTGTCGGGTTGTGCCTTGCGCTGTTTGGCCTCCTTGTTGGATATTTCCTCGGCGCGGGTGACACTTTGGGTGCGTCGATAGCGCAGTTTCTTTTCACTGGTCCCATTGCCATTCTCATCCTTGTCGAGCACCTTGCGATACTGCCTTAGATCTATGGGATTGCCGTGCTGATCGAAGAGGTTCTGCGTAGACTTGCGATTCCGCAGATTGCTCAAATTGTGTTCCGTGGCGGAGGCAGAGCGTCTCAGACGCTTCATAAGACCACCGGCAACGCCATTCTTCTGGGCTTGTTGTTGGGCTGGGTTGGCGGCCTGCTCCTTGGGATCTTTGGTTGTTGTCATGGTTCAGTTTCTGGTCGGCTATTCATTGAGGAAACGTCGATTAGATTCCAACTCAAGTGGCACCGACTTTTCAAATACCATTCGCAAATCTTATCGCAACCATTTCTTTTTTTGGCAGTAAAAAATGCAATATACTAGTCTTGATAAGAAAAAACATTTGTGATTCGCTTTGAACATGCTTGGAAATAAAAAGTCTCAAGGGGAGACTTTTAATACCTTTATCAAAGTGTTGCTTAACTAATCCAACAGATCGAATCGATCATATCAAAACTAGTCTAAAATTAAACTAATACTCGTTTTACTTCAACAAACATTGTAATTATGAAAGCCGCAGTTGTTTCACAATAATTTGCGGTCAAAGTTCATTTGAGTGCGCGAGAGAGTCGATTGATCAGGTAAACTGATATTTGCATAGTGCGACTCAAGCTCACAAACACATGGAAACTATCAACTGATCACAGATACAGATAGAGATACAAATACAGGTAGCTTGAACTGTGATAAGCAGCTGCTAAAGTTGCGATTGTTACGCGATCGGAAAACTGAGATTAGGTTAGGCACTGTGCATAGTTTGACACTCAAGGTGATCACAATTTGAATTTGAATTACAAATGAGTTATATTTATTGGCTAATAGAGCAATCAGTTCTTAACTTGTACTCAGCTAGAAATCATGCCCAATGACATGTGCTTATATGGTGAGAATAAAACTTTAAAACAGGGACCACAAATAAGAGTTATGAGAAACTGGATAAACTTTTATTTTCGATTTTTATTTAAAAATTTATAGAATAAAAGTTATTTTTCATTTCTTATTATAAAAATTATATATAAAAATGTTTGTTTTTTATGATCTTTCTAATTTGTAGAAGTAAGTTTTATTTAACTTAAGGTCTTCTAATTCAAACCACATTTACACATTTTTTATAATAAAAATCGAAACATAATTTTTATTTCAAATTTTTATTGTAAAAATTTAAAAATAATTTGTATTTTCAATTGCCAAAATAAAAATTGAAAATAAGAGCTAAACTATAACTTTTAAATAAAAATTGAAGAATAAAGAATTATTTTCTAATTTTTTTATTTAGATAGAAAAAAAGAGTTTTCTTTTATTTTTTTTTTGATAAAAATCAACAAATATCTTTTATGCAATAAAATTATAAGCGTTACGGTCCCTGCTTTAAAATCAACTTTAAATAAGCATTCTTCAGATTTTCATATATTTATTCACAACACAATTTAATAATTATTTATGAGCCTTATTTCAAGCTCATTAAAAATAAATTTCAAAGAATTTTTAACTAAAATAATATTAATCTAAAACTTGCAAATCCCAAATGAGACAAATTTTTTTTATTTTGACATACGAATATTAAAAATAATTTAAAATTAATCATCCTGAACAATTTGAAAGCTTATTTGAAATTCTCTTAATTTTTTTAAAATTGTTTTTTTATAATTATGCACAAGTTTAAATTGAAGGACGCTGTTCCAGATTGCTTCCAAAACTTTATTTAATGCATATTCACACTGATTGTTTGTTCCTTCATTTGTTATACAAACTTGACCGGCAAGCACTTTTATTCATACATTAAATTAATTGACTGGACTTGACACTCTTTAAATCTACTAAATGTACTCTCCACAAAACGCAAATATATTAAATATATATATTAAAGCTTGTGCTACGTAACTTGTTTATAGTTTATGGCGACTACTCACAACAAGTTTTAATTAAGAATTTGTTTAAACAATTACTGCATGTATTTCTGGATTAAAAATAGTTTTAGATTAGCATTGAATCACAGTGCTTTGTAGGTTATCGCAATTAATGGACGCTTAGTAAAGCTCTCTAAACCCAAAAAAATATACAGTTGGTCAAGTAATTGTTTTGACAAAATACAAAATTAGCACATTTGTTTTTTATTTGTTGGAAATAGGAAAAAAATAAATAGAATAAAAGAGAAAAGTATTTTTTGCTTTTTTTTTTGTTCAAACAATTAGTGAAACAACTGTGTACGTTATTCAATTTTACGATTCGTAAACAGTGATAAGGATCGTTAATAAATATGG
The DNA here is from genome assembly GCA_037043495.1 of Drosophila recens. Classification (NCBI taxonomy): domain Eukaryota; kingdom Metazoa; phylum Arthropoda; class Insecta; order Diptera; family Drosophilidae; genus Drosophila; species Drosophila recens. Next base: position 7,889 of record JBAMBJ010001675.1, read on the forward strand.
CAGTCAATTGAGCACTGTAAAAATACTTTACTTATTTTCCGATAAAACCAAAAGTGTGCCCAAAACTTAGTATGTATGCTAAGTATAAAAAGTCGTGCATTGAACTGCCTTGCTTGAACATATTTACATTTGTATATATACAGTGAGAATTCATGTCTTCTTTCATGCGTGTAAAGTGCATGATGAACAAGTCGAGTCATCGTGACGTGACTTTATCAACTCTACACACATTGAGCAGATTAACAATTCTGCTGTCTGATTACACAAGGAACTGACACCACGAGTCGAATGTATCTTTGTATCTGCTGCAACTGTATCTATATGTGTGTGCATGCATGTAGACGAAGCAGGAAGAAAGCACACTTGAGGTGCTTGCTGTGGTTTTTTACAACTTTTCGTTTACTCACAAGGGCATTGACATTCTGATATCATATATCTGTGGTCTCAAACGACAAAAAGTCCAATAATTATGATTTCTTAAAGGGCAATGTAAGTTCAGCTATAACTGTTGATTAATGACCCTTTTTCATTTGTTTTTCTACATTTTAATTTAGTTGAAATATTAGTTTCTATAATATATGTATGTACATATCTTTCAAATTAGAAGAAAACATAGAGATTATTAAATGGTCAAAAACTCAACTTCTGACCTTTGGATTCATTTACATTCAAAGAATCTACGCACACTGGTCAGCATATTTATTTTGACAACATTTAAAGTTAAATCTACTACTGCTAAAATTGACTATTTTAACCCCTTTTTCCTCCTTTTCATACAAAAAGTAGAGTTAGCAATTTTCAAAAAATCAGCAAAAATACTAGCGAAGAGATTTTTGAACATTTTTAATCAGTCACTATTAGAATTGTTTGAAGAATTTTTTGGCTTCAAAACATTTTTGGTTTCCTCGTAAGCCCGAGGGTAAAAGTAGTTATATAAAATCTAAATTTTCAATAGGTACTTAAATGGGTTAAGGAAAGTTTTGTATCATTCAAACGGAATTTAAATGACCTTTCCATTGATGCCAAAATGTACATGAAGTAGTTTCAAATTATGAGTAGATTTAACTTTAAATCTCTTGGATACAATTTTTTTATGACTTTTTAAAAATTGCTAAAAATTACTCCTTTTCATACAATAAGTAGCTTTTTAGTAGCGAAGAGATTGTTGAAAAAAATTTTTTGTAGTCACTATTAGAATTGTTAGAAGATTTTTTTTGCGTCAAAACATTTTTGGATTAAATCCGAGGAAAAAAATTCTAAATTTTCAATGGGTACTTCATGGGTTAGGGAAAGTTTTGTATCATTCAAACGGAATTTAAATGACCTTTCCATTGATTCCAAAAGGTACATAAAGTAGTTTCAAATTATGAGTAGATTCAACTTAAAATGTTGTCACAATAAATTTGCCGACCACTGTACATTATTTCTATTATTTTCAACAGTGTAAAAATTGGGAAAAATTACTTATTTTTTTAACTGATTTAATTGTGATTTTTGTGTACTTTTAATTTAATACAGGCAATTAATGGATGCACTTGGCCAGCTAATTACGCCGGCAAACCGGTCGAATCGTCGTTTAGTGAGAACTGCGCCGACTTGTGGGCAAAGTAGGTCAGTAATGCAATGTCAAAGATGAGGCAACGATAGTCAATTTTTTGGTATCAGTGAACTTTTTATATAAGTTCCAACTAGAAGTACATATTACGTAGGTAAATTCCAACCAGACATGTCTGTGGGTGTTTTACTGATTACATTGTAAACGGATGCTCAATGGTCACACTAAATGACAAAATCAAATATAAACGCTCTGCCTCTGGCTTATCAGTTAATGTTGGCTGTCTAGCATCACCGTGTTATCAACAACGTCTGACATTTGCCTGATAAACTCTCGCTGTCTGCATTGCATTCTTTTCTAATTCGAATTTCGTTTTTCCGATTGGCATTAGCAAAGCCTAACAAGAGATTTCTTTGGCTCGCTCAATCTCTCTCTCTTCCGCTCTCTTTCTCTCTGTCTGTATTTTTTTCTGCCTATTCTCTGTTTGGGTTTTTGCACAGACGTCTGCTGAACCAGTTTTTGTTTGCTTAGGTTTTGTTGTTGTTTGAAGAGACGCTAAAGCCCAAAATTTTTAAACGTATTTCAAATATTTTTTTTTACGTTTCACTAGCAGACAAATCAAGGTTATTCCAACAAACACTCACACACACACATTCATACACACTGTGCGTTTGTCTGATCAGAATTTACACATTTAGTCACACTTTCAAAGTCCAAAATGTGCGGGTGAATTGCATATTTATTTTTGGGTTTACTTTTATTTATCACTTTATTATCTTTAAACAGTGGCTGAGTCATAAAACGAGTGCAAAAAAGCTACACGTGTTTTATGCTTTTGTTTGTTGTTGCCTTTTAGCTTATTCGCAAATGTGTTTCAATAAAAAGAAGAAGGAGGGAGAGAGAGGGGGCGAATACTGCAACATTGTCACACTTTAGCGATTTCAGTATGCGCTTTTGCTTTGACTTTTCACTCTCACGCTCTCTCTCTCTCTCTTCGTCGCTCTCTTATTTGCAAACAAAAGCGAAACCGTCTTGAAAAACAAAATAGAGAAAAGAAAAAAAATAACTTTTTAGCGGCTATTTTTGCACAGCAAACAAAAACGAAACATTTGTTTAAATTGAATTGAAGTACAAGTACAATTTGACTGGGTAAAACGACTTTTTGTTTCTTAATTTAGGCACTTGACGTACAATTTACGAGTAGTTTAATGCTTGTGATTTGTCACCCACGACGCGCATGGAGCTGCTTCCAGAGAACGTTGGAGGCGGTTTCTGTTTTACCGTTCGCTTCGACGACAAATTCTCAACTGCTGCTGGGAAAATCGAAGCAGAAATAAACAAAGCGAAATTGCAGAGTATTAATAATGAAATACATACAAACAGGTCTAATCAGAGAGACAACGCAGAGAGCGCACGCAAATATCCAGTTGGATTGATACGTTGCAGTTCCAGAGAGCGCAAGCGAGAGTGCACTGCTTGCGATCTGTGTTTTGGGTTTGTGTCTATGCTGCAGCTTTTTCCACTGCTTGTTTTTTAAGCGAATGCATAAACCACCAAAGTATCTTTTACAATTATTATTGCAATGTTTATTTATTGTCAAATTTATTGCACACTTAATAACTAAAAAACAAAGAAATCTGGTAATAATTTAATTTAAATTACAATACGCACAACAGTATAAACTAGAATAATGTTAGAGCCACATCTTTAAAGCTTATTTATTTACAATTAAATGTTAGATAAAAAGTTTGTCTGATAGATTTTGGTATAGAGCGCAGTTTTAAGAAATTAAATGTATAGCTAATGTTAATGCAGCTGCTTTTCATTATCATGATCGTCATCGTCTTGATCATCGTCATCAGGCGAGAGACCCTCAATCAAATCATCCAAATCATCGTCTCCATCATCGTCCACATCATCGACAAATTTATCGATGCGTTTGATTAAATTATGTTCACTATCTGACGTTTCATCATCTTCCAGACTGTCGTCTTCCAGTTCGCCATCCTCTAGCAGCTCCTCCTCCTCTCCCTCCAGTTCCACTTGATCATCTTGATCATCTTCGTAGTCGTTGTCTTCGCTTTTAATACGCGACTCGGGCAATTGATCATAGTCAAAGATTTGTCGAGTGGCACGCGGCGGTTGTTCAGGCTCCGTGCTGGTTGCGATCTCTGAACCATATTTGACCTCCTGCTCCTGGTCCTTGAACTCTGTTTCCTCTAGCAGACTCTCTATGCTGTTCGCTTTGCTGGCAATTCGCGGTTCCGGCAACTGTTGCTGCTGCTGTGGCAACAACTTTGTTGTTGTTGCTGTTGTCACTGGCTTTAAAATGGTCTTGGTTGACTCAGTGCTGCTGGAGACAATCTCGTGTGCATCTTGAAACATGTTATCCAGCAAACTGAGCAGATCTTGAACGCCACTGGGCGGCGGTGTTGCTGTTGTTGCTGTTGCTGTTAAACTGTTGCTGTTGCTGCTGTTGGAACTAATTGCAATGGGTTTCACAGTAGTTGTTGTTGTCGCCTTGGTTGTCGTTGTCGCCTTGGTTGTTGTTGTTGCCTTGGTTGTTGTCGCCTTGGTTGTTGTTGTCGCTGGTGTTGTTGTTGTCGTTGTCGTCAGCGGCATTGTCTTGGTATGCAAATGCTTGACCTGGTAGGTCTCCACCGTGCCGCGTTTCTCATTGGGATCCGCAATCCGCACGACCGGCTCACGTTTCGATATAACCGGCACTATCTTTGGCCGATGCGGATCCAATTCGTTTTGTCCATAGGTCTTCACCTTGGAGTGACCTTCGATGATCAGATACATGGGACCCAAAAGTGGTTTCGGTGGTTGCTTGTAATGGGAGAAGAGTGCATCGGTGGTGAGTTCTGGAGCTGGTGCCACTGTGGGTCGCCGGGACAGATTGCTCGTCTGTGGTATCAGCAATCTGGAGCTGCTCAGCGTTGTCGTTGTCACGGGTGTTGTTGCTGTTGCTGTTGTTGCTGTTGTAGCTGTGCTGCTCATGGGTCGAAAGCCGGCATTAAAAGTGGGCGTCAATGTGGTGGGTGTGATGTAGATCTCAGGCATTGCTGGACTGCTTGTGCTCGTGCTGGTGGGCGTTTCTATGGTGGGCGGGCCGGGCACAAAGGTCACGGGCGCGTAGGTCAAGGGCGCATAGGTGGGATGGGTTGGGAACGATTGCTGTGGTCTGGTGGTGCCCATCAAGTACTTGGTGGCCGGCATGGTGGGCTTCATGCGCTGCTTCAGCGTCGTCGTCGACTTCACCAGCTCCTTTTGGAGCAGCTCGTGTAGCCAAGGTTTGCGTGGCGCCATCAGCTTGTTGTTGTTGCTGCTGCTGCCCAGGGAGTTGGGCCTGGAGAAGCTGTAGTGCTGCATGGACGCCTGATGATGTGCGTCGCCGTAGCTCATGCGAGGATTGGGCGAGGATGGGGAATACCAAGAGGATGTTGCCGTCGCGGGGCTGCTGTAAAAGTGGGTGGAGCTCATGGGCTTGGAAGAGTACGAGGATGAGGAGGCGGGAGAGCTGTAACTGTTGGCCATGTTCATGCTCATGTACGAGCTGCTGCTCGGTGAGTTCATCACACTGTGCCGATACTCCACATGGCCGCCCAGTCCCAAACCCTTCATCATCATGGGTGGCGGCATCAGATGTGTGTGTGGCCTGTGTTGCTGTTGCTGTTGTAGCAACTGTTGCTGCTGTTGCTGTTGTTGTTGTTGTGGTGCATAGTAGCTTCTCCTTATGGCCGCATACTTGGCCTGCTGTTGTTGTTGTTGCTGCTGTTGTTGTTGCTGAACATACGGCGACGTCAGCTTCACCTGCGCCGTCCTCAGGCGATCCTCTCCCCGCTGACTGGCCACGCCCAGCAACAGAATCTCGCTCTTCGTCTTGTTCCGCAACACTTCGGCCGGCAACTTGTGTCTCGCATCCTGATTGCTGCCATTGTTCTCCGCCCAGTAGCGAACGCGATCCAAGGCTGGAGGACTGTAGTCATAGGTGGGATCCTTTTGCAGCGGATCGCCGTGTCCCAGTGGCCGCCACTCGTTGTTGTTGTTGGGATCCAAGCGTGGTGCTGCAATGAATGAGAAGCGGGCATCAATTAACTGGCAAAATATGTATATGTGCAACTTTAATTGCCACACCATCAGGTTGCCCCCCAAGGCACAGATCGAGATGGAAGTGGAGATGGAGATGGTGGATGGTGGATGGGGGATGGGGGCCTGCACTGAGAGTGGAGCGAATCATAACTCGTTAAAGTGTTAACAAATGTTTTTACAGCGTCACTTGGCCAAGAAACCCCGCCAAGCGAGGGCAAAACGATACTTAATCAATCTGTGTTTTAAGAACTCTTTGTTAACTTTTCTTATAAAGTTGTGTATCTAGTTGAGGGCAGGAATTTTATTTAATCTAAAAACAGGGACTGCAAATAATGATTATTTGGTTTTTTTGTATTTACAAAATCATTCACTTCTATGTAATAACTTTGAGACACCGTGAAAAGTGCCAATATTCTTCTTTATGGCTCATCTATGCATTTTCACCATTTCTAAAAAATTTTCAAGTTTTATAGATTGCTCACAAAAAATGATTTATTTTAAGCTTTACTTTACTTCTCAACCAATAATAATTATTTTTAAGCAAAAAAATATAACTTAAAGAATAATCATTATTTCATGATTTTTACTTTTTGCTCAAAATTAAACTCAAGCTGTAATTTCGGCAAAGCTTAATTTGATGCTCTCCACAAGAAATTTTTTTTTTTTTAAACGGATTAATATTATGATTTTTCTTGGCTTTTTGACTAACAATATGTATCATTCTTGCCTTTATTTACTTAGAAAATGTCGAAACTACAACTTAAGTTTTATTTTTTGCTCAAAATGAAATAAGTTTGTTTTATTTTTTTTCTCAAAAAAATTGATTCTTTGTTGAGTAGTAAAGTATAACTCAAATTTAATCATTATTTTGTGAGCAAATCTATAAAACTTGAAATTAATCATTATTTCAACATTTTTTTAATAAAACTTATAATGATTGCAGTCTCTGTTTAAAAGTAGTGCAGTTATATTAAAACTTTGCCGTAAGTCTTGAAAACTAATTTGTGCGCTTTTAATTTGTTTAGTTTATAACAAAAGAGTTGGACGCTAGACTTGTTAAATTTACTACTGTTTATTTTAATAATACAAACTTTGTAATGAAAAAAATTAAGTACTTAAATTTCTGCTTTTTACGAGTATAAAAGTTAATATTCACATTTTTGCTACATATTAAATAAGTTCTTGACTTTATTGACTTTAAATTATGGATTATGAGCACAGAAATTGTAAAGAAGATTTTTTTTATTTTAAGTAAGAAAATGGGTTATATAATGGTACAGTTTTCTTCTTTTGGGGTTAACTAGATCCATTCAGAAAATGAGTTAAAAACAGTCGTATTAATTTTATGAAGTAGCAAGAGTTCTGTAAATATCAAGAAAAGCTATGCAATATTTATTAAAAATTGTAAACCTCCTGCTACATTCTATTTGGGGTAAAGCAACTTTTTAAATCTGCCATAGATTTGTTTTTTTTTTCTAAATAATAGGCATGCTCTTTCTGCAAATTCTAAAGAAAAATTCAAGAGTGAATAGCTTTTAAGATCTTTTCAAGCTGACCTCGCACTTGTCTTGAGTCAAGGAATATAATTGATTTCTATGTCGCTGCCCGTGGCAAGTGGCAAGTGCAATCAACCGTCAACCGTCGAATGGAGCAGACGGATGCCAAGTGTGGGATTTGTGAATAATGCGGTATCATTGTGGGAGTCTGCGGCTGAATGCAGGCCGAAGTCATAGTTCAAGCCACAGACCGCAGGCGGTGCGCCCACCTGAAAGCCAATTGGCAATCTCAGCTGGAGGATCATGGCCAAGGCACTTGGCCAATGGCAAACAACAAACCACATGGCTTGATTGACTGATCAATGGGGCGGCAACAAAATGCGATTGGTATTGGCGGACATGGAGCTATCTTGGCCAAGTTATTTAGCTAAAAACCAGACAAATCGCTTTCCATTTGAATGGAGCATAGATCAACGTGAGGACATGCACCAGGAACTGAAAACACAAACACAGATGATCAACGGCAATTTTCCAATTCTGTTTTCAGTCTTGTCCAGAGGGTTGAACGCATTGATAAATGGCCAAAAGATTAAATGCACTTCCAGTGCATTTATCCTGTTGCCTTGCATAATTGCCACGACATGTCCCAAGTGGTTTTCACTTTCATTTGGCTGCACCACATTAAAATGCCGCGCATGATTGCGTTAAAATTGTTTGCATCTCCTAATGTTGGCCATTAAAATAGCTAACAAAAAAACACACATATATATATATTTATAATAACACGCAGAGCAAACAGCTGGACAGATGATTGCGTCTCGTCTCGGATCTTTGTGGTTTCCCGTGTCAATTATGTTGGCATTTGGTGGTTAAAACAAAATCAAAGTGCAAATCTTTCATATTTGCGGCATTTCATGCAGTTCATTGGCAGCTCCCCAAGGTCCCCCCCTCCCCTCCCTCTCTCTCCCCTCTTTCGCTCACCTGTTGTTGCATTGGGCGTCACAATTGCCAAGACATTCACTTCATCCTGACGATTGGCCGTCTTTGTTGTCGTCGTCGTCTGTGGCAAGACCTCAAACACCTCATCAGCCAAACAATTGCCGGGGCATGCAACATGCAACAGGCACAGGCAGCAACAAAATATTGTTACCAAATTATTGGTTTTGTGCCGTTCGCTAATCATCATGGAACACGGTGCGGGTTAGCTGCAAATGTAAATGCAAATTACGTTTGAGTTCGATTACGATTTACGGAGTCAATACAAACAAAAGACTTAGGCAACAAACTTGATTTGCACTCGACTAAACGAGTCTTAAATATTTTCTTAAATTGCTTTATAGTGCATTATTAGTAGATATACAGCAAATAAAATATTATTTCTTAAATCTATCTGTTTCCCTTATAATTTGTTAGTGATGATGATATTCAAACTGTGAATTAAGTTTAATATCGAAAAATTAATTGATTTATCTGTATATTTCTAAATAAAAGCGATTTATCGGGCTTTTTCAAAAGAATATTTAAAGTAAAGAAACACGCGTACTTTTGAATAAATTTGGAGTTGTAGAGATGCTAATCGAAAATCACAAGCTTAAAACTTTCATAACTTTGCCAAAACTGATCCGATTTACAAGCGGAATGTTAAGTTGATCAGGACTTGACTTTTAAATTCAATATGCATTCAAATTTAATTATTTTCGCTAAAAATATTGAATTTTTAGCTTTAACAATTATTTTTTTGTTTATTTATATATTATAGCACAACTAAAAGCAGTCGGCAAAAAGTAAATTCATTTTGGCAATAAAATTAAATTAAAATTAAAAAAAAAAAATGTAATGTAATGTAAATTTTAAGTTATAGACGGAAAAAAAAAATAAAGTTAAGTCTGGGATATGCAAACATTTATTATTGATCCAACATTTGTTGCAAGGGTTGGGAAAAACCTAGAACCCAATAAGATTTAATCAACTTCTTATGTCATAAACAGTCATAATTAGTATAAAACAACATTTTAAGATTTTTACTAAGACGTTTAATTTTTTTGTAAAAATTCTTGACAAAATTGTTTCCTGATTGCTGCCGTGCACTTGAAATTAGTGAGAAGTTCCATACAGAGAAGTTTATCTGTACCTTACTAAACAAAAACAGTTTCAGTTGCAATTTAAGTCTTCCACGAATAAAGTGAGAGGAACACACAAAGAAAGGAAGCAAGAAAGACAGATATAAAACACAGGAGTACAGTTTGGGGAGGAGAGAGAAAGGCAGAGAGGGAGGGAAGATGGTGATACTCGCTCTACCTTTAACTGACAACTTAATTAAAAGCAACCTCGTAATGTCTGAGACTCTTTTGGGTCTCTTGGCACTTTTCAGCCAATTTTGGGTGGTCGAATATTTCAAAGCACTCGACGACAGCACCACTTCAGTGGTGTGCTGTGCTGTGGCTTGGTGTCTCTTTTCTGGGACATGTCCTTAGGGTTCCCGTACGACCATCGACATCAACGGAATGGAACTGTAGCGAATCGTTGCGTTGTCATCGGTTCCCCAATGAAAGTGAAATTTGTGCACAATGTTTCAAAACAACAGCAACAAAATTTGCATTTATTTTTCAGTGGCTCCACAGGTGGTTGTTGTTGTTGTTGTTGCTGTTGCACGGCGGCAACTTGGCGGCAATCGTAAAAATTAACTTGATTACTACACGCATAAATAAAGCCATTAAATGGCAAAAATCTCTGTACGGCCGGCAATTAAAATCAAATAAAATTCACCGACAGCTTCATAAAGAAGCCACCGCAGATGCCTAATTATTTAGGGGGCGTGGCATGAAAATACACAGATATATCAAAAACATAAAATTACAGATAGGAGAAGACAAAGAGGGTATAAAAAGATATCGATAACAATACAATCGTGTACAGAGGTATTATTACTTTATTTTTTCTTAGATTCTGATTGTTGACATTGTCCCAATCCCTCTTTTTTTTTATTTTGTATTGTTTTTAATTTATCACATCTGTTGTGGGCCTTTTAATGTCTCTGCAATTATCACACGTTCGCCGTGTAAGTTATTCAATCTGATATGGTTACAATTTATTTTGCATAATTCGTTTAATTACACGTCATTTTTGTGTTATTTAATTTCGTATTTTATTATGTTTACATGCCAATTGGCCACGTTAAACGAGTTTATTTTACAGCCAACAAACAGTGCAGGAAGTGCCTCTCTATAGTTTGTTATGCACTAATGCTAAGTGTTACTTTTTTCTTTGATGATCTAACTCATATGTTAATCGTTGAATAATGTTAGGCTTTTATTTTGCAATCGCTTCAAAGAATCTTCGTTGACAGCGAAACTTTATGTAAGAGTCAGTTAATTTGCCAGAAATGTAAAGTGTTTTAATTAACAGACATAAAAATTACTGCTTACACTTAACATTATGTTAATTTTACATCGCTACATCGTTTACATTGCTCCCTCTTATAAACTGCAATTTAAACACTTAAAATTTGTTACAAAATCAGATGATTTCCCACTTACAAAAAACCTTTTAAGGAAATTTAAAATGCAAGCCAAGAAAATATATGAAAAGTGTAAGTTTTTTGCAATAAATTAATTGGGCTTTGCACCTTTATAAACTTGGCAGTTATTCTTGATAAGATACTTCTAACGTAAACATCCGAGTTGTTCCTAATTAACTACTTTCTTAATGAATTTCATTGGCATTGAAGAAAAGAAGTGCTAATGAAATTTTATTTAACTGCCATTGAAAAAGTAGTGCTAGTGTAAAATTGTAATTACTTTTAATTTTCAATGCCAATTAAAATTTTTCAGTTGGCATTAAGGTATTATAGGCAAAAATTTTAATTAAAACTAATAATTTTTTTTTTAAATTTAAAAAAATTGAATAAAATGTAGAAAAATGTGGGAAATTGGCTTTCCGATAGTTTTCCCGGTATACGATAGTTCTATACAATAGTTTTATACGATAGGTTCTATCCTTGCTAAGT